>BOPN01002909.1:0-10000 GCA_017312705.2 Penaeus japonicus | reverse complement strand
GTGGCCTCTGGGGGAGGTGCCAGTGGGGGGTCCTCCTCAGGCACCATCTACAGCCCTGGCAACCCTATGGTGACTACCATGTCTGGCCCAGGAGTCAACCCACAGACCACCATCAGAACACAGGCGCCCCCTGCCATTGCTGTTCGAATCACAACAGCCCCGGTGTCCACAGCTACATCATCTTCACAGGTATTTGCTGAATATTTGTTTATATGACGTATATATTCTAGAACTTCTTCTTCTTTTTTACTTCTGTAGAATTGTCAATGAATGATGACAAGGAGTTTGCCTGAAGCCTGAAACCTGAACCTCTCCTTTCCTCCAGGTGACCTCACAGGCAGGCACGAGCATTGGTGCCATTTCCATGACATCCCCTTCTGGATCGTCACCCGGTGCCATCCTGACGCACCAGTCGCCCTTGCACCGGACTCAGCAGGATCAGGTTCCTCTCAAGACCCCTATTGGTAAGTGTGCCTGATGTTGCAGATTGCAAGAGGAGTGTTTAGTTACTATAGAATTTTGTTGGGCTGGTGTCCTGTATGCTGGTTTCGAGAGTTGAAGAAAGAAATATTATTTTCTGATATGCTTGTGACTCGCTATTTTATGCAACAGGCAAATGAATTGTGAATCCCAGCTTTTCAAAATATTCTGTTGAAAAAAAATGAGATAACTCTCATAGAGATGGAAGGAATGTGATACCATCACTGATAGTAGGAAATGATAAGATATCTACAGTTTGGGGTATCAGTGTTTGGCTTTTGCTCTTTCAGTTTCTGTCTTGTACCAAAGCTCATCATTACCTTTGTAATATATAGGTAAATGTATCAGACTAATAGCCCTCCTCTACTCCTCTGCCTGTCAAGGGTCACCGACCTGTCTCCAGTTTTTGGTAGGGTTTTGCGTGTACCTCTTTTCTGCTCTGTTGTTTTCTTTTCCATTTCTAATCATTGACTGATGATATAAACATCAAGGGTTTAGAAGGAGTTGTTGCAAGAGATGTATTTGATCCAACTTGGTTTAAAATTGATAGAAAATTACCAGTTGTTTATTTTTTGAGCCACAAAGCAGTGAAAACATGGATATCATATTGATACATAGTTTGTGTTTCTGTGCACAGGAGAATTAAATGTGTCAAGTGTTATGTACCACATTACAAATAGTTTTTAAGAAATATATTCAGTTTATAGAATGATTTATTGAAACTATTAACCCATTGTGGACGGGGTGCCTAACAACCTAACTGGTCGTCAGGGCGGGCAGTCTACGACACTAGCGGCACCGGCTAAAAAAAATAGAGGGATGGGGGGAGGGTTTTCTCCACCCTCCGGGTAGCGCAGACTAGCCCAAACAATATTTTTCTATAAATCCAGCAGAAAATGCGGGTTTAGGTTGACTTTGGAACCCTGTAGCTCTGGAGCTAACGCCATTACAGCCATAATAATTCATGACTGTGTGCACACTTCAACTGTGAGCAGATCCCAATGTCGCGTCATGTACGCATTGACTCCCGTCTTTTAGGCCTAATCACTGCCGACATGTATGTCTTGACACCCATACGCAATGGGTTAAGAAATTTGAATTTATTTATTGAGTATTTCATCCTGTGCCCTGTGTTTTTTAGATGACGCTCAGTATTTTCTTATCAATTTTTTATCATATCAGTTCCCTTATTTGTCCCCTCATTGTCACATGAGACTATTTATTTCCTTTTTTGAATATTTAGTTGTCACTCGCATCATGAAGTCCATTGTTGTGTATGTCCAAAGGATTTTTCTCTCTCTCTTTCTCTCTTTTTCCTACAATTAGTTAAAATACTTGGCTTTAGCTCACTTTTGCATTATGCAGACTTTTCATTGATGCAACATCAAGAGACAACCCAAAAAGCAGACACTCTATCTGCTAGAACCAGCATCATAAACAGTAATCAACATAAGCCACCTTCCATTTCAGTTCGGACACCTGTGGCTTCCCACCAAAGCAAGGGCGGGGTGCAGGCCCAGACACTAGCCTTTTCAGATGGGCCAAAGGTGATCACGCAGCCTGCCCAGGGCCCACCTCTGGCCCTTGCGCAGATCTCAGGCTTAGCGGGTGTCACTACCCAGAAAGCCCAGGTTAACACTCACACCGTGTCGCAGCAGCACACTCCTAATGTCCAGCACAGACCTGGTAAGCTAGATAGCTTGTGATCTCTCTCTCTCTCTCTCTCTTTCTTTCTCTTTTTAATATCAGTGATTGAGGAGTAATTTCCTAATTGTTGTGTCACATTAGGTGTTACTTTAATCTTACAATATCTCAACTATTTTATAGCCTTGATATTGATAAGCAACAAATAGGTTTCAATGATGAATTTGACACTGAATTGTAAAAATATATGGTTGAGCCAACACAAAGAACGCAAGATCCAACAAGGGCTCCCATATCCCTTTCACCGCATTCCCTGAGACCACGCACTCTGTCCCCAGGTGGCAGCGTCATGGGTAGCAGTGTGGGTAGAGTGATGGGGGGGACAGGAATCCCTGTTGCCAAGGTCCTCCCCCAGCAAGCCACAACCCCCAGTCAGGGCTCTGCATCTGTGGCTGGCACCCCCAGGGGTTCCCACGGGCAGGTGCGTGCTCAGTCCCCTGGCCAGGCAGCCGACCCACAGGCCCCCCACACCAATGTGTTCCTGCAGAGACCTCATGCAGGTAAGGGCTACACCAGATGTTTCTTCTTTTTCTTCTACTCCTCTCTCTCCTCTCCTCATTTCTCTTCTCTTCTCCTCCCTGAAAGGTTTTTCAGGAGATCTTGTATGCGAGGTGATTGTTAGATACTTTGTCCATGTCAGCCAGGAATATTCAAAAAGAAAAATAGTTAGATATGCAAGTGTGTGTGTGTGTCCTTCTGTGTCTGTGTTGGCTGTGTTGGCAGTGAACTTGTACCTTTGATTTTACTTTAATTTTCGTTTGAATATTCCAGGGGTGACCGTGACAAGTGGTACGCCTGCAGGTCAGGCAGAGAGGGTTGTCACAACAGTCCCCCAGTACAGCATTGCGCCGCCCTACTACTATGAACAAGGCCAGAACACTTACCAGGTTGGTATCTGATGTATATCTGATCAGAATGCTGTTATTATTATCGATATAGCTTGGCATGTTCCTGTACAAAATCATTGCCATCGTCATACCCGTGAATAATTTCTCATCCATCTATCACCTCTCCCTCCAGGTTGGCGGCCCCACCCTCGTGCCGCACACCCTGAGCTCCACCCACTACGTCCCAACCAACGTCCAGAGTGGCTCCCTCAGAGTGACAGGAGGTGGAGCCAGTGCTGGTGCAGGGGCAGCTCCAGGCCACGGAGGGGGACCAGGCCAGATTGTGGAGGGTCCAGGGGGGCAGGCACCCGCCCCCCTCCCAGCCATGAAGCCAGGTGCTTCCCCAAGGCCCTCCATCCTACGCAAGAGGCCCGACAGCGATGGGTCAGTTCTGGTTATTTGTTGTTGTTTTTTTTGTCATTAATTGATAGACATTTTTTCTTTCTTCTTTTCCTTTTAAGGTTTGCCAAGGTTCTACTGCTCAAATATGTAATTACACTCCACTGGGCTTGATGTATATAGCCTGATTGTAAACTATAGAATATCACTGCCTGTGAAAAAACATAAGATAGGGGCAAAGAATACTTCAGGTCTGGCTGTCTTCATTCTCCAGATAGCATGCTAGCGGAACCTCTGCTTTAGCCACACTATTAGGTATCATCTGTTAGCTCCCAAGTAGGCACCATTCATCAAATCTTGCCTCCTCTTTCTCCCAAACTGCAGGACACCTCTCAAAGCTGCCAAGAATCTCACAGCTGCTCTGTGCCTCCCCATGCCCTCGCCGCCCTCCCCTAAGCGCCCAGACTCCAGAGGAAATGGCAATGCATCTTCGGGCTCTACAACCATCTCTGCCAATTCTTCTCCTGGTATGTACTGTTTTTATTTGTATCTCTCAGTGTACAGTTCTTCCTGTTTGTCAGAATCATTCTTGTCTTATTGTTTTTTTCTCTCTCTCCTCTCTTAGTCTTTATTCACTGATTATGTCTGTCTTATCTCTTTCCTCTTAATTTCTCCCTTCCTCCTCTTCTTTTTACAATGTTTTATTTGTTTAGAATTGGAAATTAATTGCCAGCCAATGTTTAACAGCATAAGTGTTTGCTTGCTGCCTTGCTTGTCTGCTTGTTTGAGAATTATCAGCATTTGAGAGATAGAATAGTCAAGAAATAATTCTCAAACAACTGGTTGCTAATGTGTGCATTTATTAACAGACAGTCAGTATATATAGCTTCATTGCAGAACTTTTCTTAACTCATTCACGCCGGGACGTATTTTCACCTACTCCTGCTAACGCCGGGAAGATAACAAGCGCGCGACACTTCGTGCCGGGGTGTTTTCTCCCTGCACGGGGCCGCACTGATCCCCTCAGAGCATTTTTCACCCACCCTATTATTATGGTTTTCATGAATGCGTGTACAATGTAAAGGCACATAAAAATATTGCCATATTCAGAGGAGTTATTTTAGTCGAAAAACATGTTACAGTAATCCCTTTTTAATTTTATTATTGAACATTGCCTATATTCTTTACTTCCTTGTAAAAATACTAAAGGAAAGTGGAAGTAATCACTTAGTTTTATACCTTTTTTTTTTTTTTTACCAAAACGAAAAGAAGAACAATATGAATAATCATACACGTACATTTGAGTATGTACCTGTACCTTGTAACGTGACATAATGTTTTATCATGGGTAATCAACAAATTAGAAGTATTGCATTAGTAATTTTTTACTATATTTTATTTCTTGGCCAAAACACATTTAATTTTACAATAGTTTTTTGACTCAGATCTTTTTATTCAGCCGATCAAGAAGCAGAAATTACCATGATATCACCAATATCACGTAGTTTTCTGTGATGTCATTTTTTTAACGTTATATCTCATTTTATGACATTCAAACACCTAAACTAAAGTAAGAGTCTAAGAAATTATGTAAAACGATTATATTCGAGAACAATCTAGTGATCTATTGCTGACGTTTTAGTGCGTCACATTGCCCCGCCAAAAAATGCACCACGTCTCAGGGCATCACCCAGGTCCGGGGATATTTTTCGACCTCATGATAGCACGTCAACCGGCATGAATGGGTTAAAATGCATAAATTCTGCATTATTGATGATATTACAATATAAATATATTACAATAATATATAATATTTTTTGTGCTTTTTGTGTGTATATGTGTGCGTGTGTTTAAAATCAGTGTAACATTTTGCTTACTTGTGTGCAATTTTGATGAGTATGGTTGAAATACCTAGGCAGGAAGTCATTCAAACAACTTGCTTGCATGTTGGTAATAACACTTGACATCACACAACCTTTCTGGCTTTGGGACCAAGGAACTTTAAAGATCATACGCTGATGCTGCGCTTTGATATGCATTAGGAGTGTTATCTTTCCTGGGAGTTCTGTTCTTACTTCTCTATTCTCTTCTCTCTTTCACTACTCTTGTTCCATCATTCCTCTCCCTTTGCGACATGAAGCTTTTTATTTCCATACATGTACATTGTCATACAGAAATGTTTTTGTAACAGAAGTTGATTGTTTTCAATATTGCGCTTGTTTACATTGGATGTGGAAAATGTTTAATTGCATTTGCCAGATTAACGACTGATCTTTGAGCTTGTGGTTAATGCTTGCACTGACTTTGCAGCATCAGTTGTTCTAGTATGCCTGTATCTGTGTCTGGGCATAGGAAATGTCATTCTTGGGAAGTAAGCTTCTACCTGCAGTGTTACGGCACTCATTCTAGCTGGAGCCCCTGTCCGCTTTTGCGCTATAAGCTGTATGGTACTAACTGTAGCCATTCTTGTGCTCTTAAGACTCGTCCTTATCAGGGCTGCAAATCGAGGAGCTGGACGGTAGCAGCGGAGGCGCAGTCACGGGGAACAGCAGCGAGTTGCGGACGCCCCCCAGCATCAAGCAGGAGCCCCCTGAGGATGCCACGGTGGTCCTCCCACGCCAGCCTGTGCTCTGCTCCATGAGCGAGGCCTCGACCGGCCCCACCAGCGGCATTATCACCACCACACTCAACGTGCCCCAGCCACACCTCTCTGTCACAGGCATGCACGGAGCCTCACAGGCGTTGGCTGATGGCCTCTCGCCCAGGAAGAAACCCAGAAAGCAGCAGCTGTGAGTATATGGGTTTCTTGTCTCTCCCTGTGTCCCTGAACATGGGTAAAATTATAACACTGACCTTTCATTTGCAGTTCTCTAAACACTCAAAAGAGCCATCCTGTATATATGTGTATGTGTGTGTGTGTGTATATATATATATATATATATATATATATATATATATATATATATATATATATATATATATATGTTTACTGGGAAGAGCGAGCAGACCTAAGACTCACCCAGGCCCTCAGTCGGCCCTTCCAACTCTCCGGGCGGCCGCCATAGCACCTTCGCGTCGCCAAAATGCGAAAGCAAGGAGAAACCAGAGGCCGAGAATCCTCCAAAGATCACCCGAAGAAGGTAAATTGTCTCCAAGAAATCCCCAGAAGAAGCAACGCGAACTATACACGTTCGTAACCTTGCTCACCTCGGCATGTCGGCATGAAAGGCGACGAGTGATTGGTTGAATAGGTGCGATCCGTGACGAAGCTTTCTCCTGATTGGTCGGTCCGGATCCTAATGTTTACATGTGACGTCACTCAGAGATCGCGGGGGATCGGCTTTTAACGTCATTCAGAGACTACGGGGTTATAACGTCACTTAGAGACTTTCTTTGCTATGATGGATGTCCTATGTTTAGTTATTATTTGAATGTATCATTATCATTATCACTACTATTATCATTGTATGAAAAAGGAATGAGTGATGATGGCTACTGCAGTCATAATTACTATAATTATCGTAATACCGTGCTAGCTTAACGTCCAAAACCTAGATGGCACCACTTTTTCTTAGCACCAGCAGGAGAGAGAGCCTTGAATGGCACCCATCCACGGTCTCTAGCAAGCACTATCTTTATAGAGCGATGACACACACTAAGTTGACGAACTCTTGCTCAAAAGTACCGCCGATGAAGGATGTGCAGTCAGAACGGGAAGAGGAAGATGAATCAATCCATACCCAGTGTCTAAAATGTACTCCTGTGCCAATATGGATACCTTTCACTGTGGCACTCACAGTCACAAGCACAGGTTTCATTCCAATCCATACCCAGTGTCTAAAATGTACTCCTGTGCCAATATGGATACCTTTCACTGTGGCACTCACAGTCACAAGCACAGGTTTCATTCCTCTTCCTTACCTCTTCTATTTATCTTTATTGTAGGTGGTTATATGTTTCGTATTCGTTCATGACAGCACAAAAATACGAAAAAAATATAGTTGCCTTTTGTCCTCCCATAAAACAGCAATACTTCTATCACACTGAGTATAAAGAAAATAATGAGCTAATATGGATAATATACTACAATTTTAGTCTACTGCAGCACTGGTAGAGCCTGTCATATGGCATATATAAGTCTCTAAACTCAATAAAACACACAAAAAAACAAAACACAAAAAATGCTCTAGTTTTTCAATGAATGACTGAAAGAGGGTGGGAATGTTCAAATTATAATGCTTCAAGCAGTCTCTCTTTAAAATAAGACTTATCCCGGAGGCTGGGCAAGCATATTTATCCCCGTCTGCAATGGGTTAATGGTGGCGTTATGTATGACATGCAATATGTTAAGGAGGAAAGTTTGCCACTTAGTAGTAAAGAAAACCCACCTTGCCGCAGACTTGGAAGGAAGCGAAGACGAGGGCGGGGGATGGTCGGAGCCGGGTGGAGGCAGCAGTGGCGGGAGCTACGGGGGGAGTGGAGGAGGCCTAGGGGGAGCCAACGCCACCAACGCAGTCAACGCCACAGTTGTCATCACCAACCGCCCCACCATGTCCCTTCTGAGCAGCTTCCGGCAGACGTGGAAGCCACGGCACAACCACTTCGTACGTCACACCGACGTCAAGCCCAAGGACGAGAGGAGATTAACTGTCAATGAGATCGCCAACCAGAAGATGGCTTTACAGCGTGTCAATGGATGGAAGGTAAGAGGGGATAGTCCTGGCTTTTTTAATCATTATTGTAAAGTTTAATTAAAAGACTGGAACTTGGAAGTTATGCTATAAAAACAGATTTTGTATTGATATGGAATTTATTCTTTTCCTTTTCTTCCTTCTTACTTTTTATTATTATCACCTCTAACACATTGGGAATATTCCAATTTTTTGTAGGTCGTTCACCTCTCTGGGCAAGTAGATGACCTGGTTGAGCTGGAGTCTGATGTGGTTGACCGTCTGCACTTGCTGCTCACATCGTTGGAGAAGAGAACTCATGGCAGGAAGCCATACAAGGTATCATCTTTCCGCTCACATTTGTAAATTTTATCCTGTTTTTCTTTTTTTGTAGTGTTATGAATTATTAACATTTAGAGTGAGAGTGAGTAGAGTGCAGTGCATTTTTGTATGACAAGTGTGTATACAAAAATGTTCTGAAATTTTGTTTATTCTGGAAGAGCAAATGATAAAAAATCTTTCCTCTTTTCCAGGACTTTGATAAAGACATCAACAGGTTGTCGGAGCTAGTCAAGGCCAACATCCAGAGATCCAAGATCATAAAGGACCAGATGACAGAAGCGAGAACGCAGATGGAGAAGCTTTTCGAGCACAAGGGCAAGATTGTGGAGATCATGACAAAGTACAGCAGCAAGCGCAGCGTCCGCAAGAAGGAGAAGAGTTGAAGCCTCTCTGTCAGGGGAGAGGAGTTGCGTTGAGCTTTGTTGCTTTCACGGCTGCCAAAAAGTGTTGTATTAAAGACAAAGGGCTTTATATATATATATTTTTCCAGGTTCATCCGGTCAATAGACGATAGGCATGATCTCAGCCAATTAGTCTTGTCAGTTCACATGCCAGGCATAAAGTGTGAATTGCTGATAATTAACAAAAGTTGCAGGCTTCAGCTCAAAGTTGAATTCAGATTGAAACTCCTTATAAGACTTTATAGATATGTACAAAGTATTATCATCCTTAATATTACTTTTTTTACACCAGTGACTTTATTTTTGCCTTTTTGTTGATAAGTAACTTCTCACCATCATTCAGAGTACATCTTATTTGTCATTGTGGATTACTGTTGTAGCCAAGGGCTACTTCTTCCAACTCAAGTACAATTTTATTTGTATACTTCAAGCAGAAATTTATTGTTTACAGTGCAAACCTGTAGCTTAAGGCTTTAGCTATAAGTAATCAGTGATATGTTATTTGTATTAAATATAAAATTTTATTATAACAAAGTTATATGTTATTCCTCGATAGTTTTAATTGGAACACAGTGAAATGTACAGTATTCATAGACTGACTGTGAATCATTAAGCCTACCTGGGAATACTTACTTCATTTATGTCTGAGGATGAAGAATCCCAACTATTTTTTGCATAAGTTTTAACACCTAAGAATACAGATGTGACAGAAGAGCATTAAGTTAGCATCGCAGACTTCAGAGTATAGACATATTCTTTTAAACAGTACGTTTTATTTTGTCCGTGCCAATCACGAAAGAGGCGAGGAGACTTTGTATACAGACAAGTTATTATTACCTTGGCAGTTGCCCCAGAACTTTGCTTGGGTAAAACTAGAAGGTAATGTTTGAATGTAAAGACATATTGTTCTATAAAATCACATACATTGTACAAAGGAAAAGCAATATATAATAAAATCTGAAATCTTACCTGCTTTATTTTATTTACATTTCTTCAGGGGGATCACAAATTTGATATGAAGTCGGTTTATTTTATATTTTCAAGCAAGTGTTACATGTACTTGGTGATGTTAATATTTATGATGAATACAATACACATGTGTATGTGTTTGTATATATGATATGTATAATTATATCTATGTATGTACTAGGTATGTAAACATATATATATGTATATA
>BOPN01002908.1:172500-180000 GCA_017312705.2 Penaeus japonicus | reverse complement strand
AACCCGCATTACAGCAATTCGTGTTTGATGCTTGTGGCATAAACCTCAACTCCTCAAAGGAGAATTTGTAATGCCGGGCCTCAGTAACTTTGGCCTTGACCTGATTCATGCAAAAATAATTTATGTATATTAACACACAAAAAAAAAAAAAATAGACAGACAGACTGACACACACACACACACACCTACATATACACACACACATTCATACTACCTGTAATGGCACATTTCTACTGTAGTGTGGTAAATGTGTGTTGCTAAAAGCGATTAGAGGCACTCGGCATACAGCAACACTCGGATAAGTGCTTATTGCAGCGTCATGATATGACAGAGAGAGAGAGAAAAGGAGGAAGAGAGCGAGGAAGGAAGGAAGGAAGGAAGGAAGGAAGGAAGGAAGGGAGGGGGAGGGGGAGGGGGAGGAGAGAGAGAGAGAGAGAGAGAGAGAGAGAGAGAGAGAGAGAGAGAGAGAGAGAGAGAGAGAGGAGAGAGAGAGAGAGAGAGAGAGAGAGAGAGAGAGAGAGAGAGAGAGAGAGAGAGAGAGAGAGAGAGAGAAAGAGAGAGAGAGAGAGAGAGAGAGAGAGAGAGAGAGAGAGAGAGAGAGAGAGAGAGAGAGAGAGAAAGAGAGAGAGAGAGAGAGAGAGAGAGAGAGAGAGAGAAAGAAAGAGAGAGAGAGAGAAAGAGAGAGAGAGAGAGAGAGAGAGAGAGAGAGAGAGAGAGAGAGAGGGGGAGGTAGGGGAAAGGATGAGGGAGGTAAGGAAAGGAAAGAGAGAGGTAGGGGAAAGGATAGGGAGGTAAGGGAAAGGAAGAGGGAGGTAGGGGGATAGGATGGGGCATAGGAAGGGGCAGGTAGGGGGATAGGAAGGGGCAAGTAGGGGGATAGGAAGGGGCAGGTAGGGGGATAGGAAGAGGGAGGAGGGGAAATGGAAGAGGGAGGTAGGGGGATAGGAAGGGGCAGGTAGGGGGATATGAAGAGGCAGGTAGGGGGATAGGAAGAGGGAGGAGGGGAAATGGAAGAGGGAGGTAGGGGGAAAGGAAGAGGTAGGTAGGGGAAAAGAGAGAAGGGTAGGAGGAAAGGGATGGGGAGGTGGGGGGGAGAAGAGAGGTAAGTAGGAGGAAATAAGAAGGGAAGTAGGGGGATGGGGTAAAAGGGAGGAGAAGGAATAAAGGAAGAGGGAAAGGGGGAAGGAGGTATGGAAAGTGGAGTGTTCCCCCCGAGACCCCCCCCCACACACACACACCACCGCCACCACCCACCCCGCCTTCATTAGCCGATGAGGAAAAATTAAATGATATAAGAGGGAAAATTAGGAGAGAGAAAGTTAAGGGACAAGAAGAAGGCAAGAATTTTGTATAATTTCAATTTGCGTGAGAGACAAAGAGAGAGAGAGATGGGGGGGGGGGCTAGAGAGAAGGGAGAATGCAAGAAATGCAAGAAATGTTAGAAACCCGATGAAAATTCGCAGAGGCAGAAGGAGAGAAAACGAAAGAGAGAGAGAGAGAGAGAGAGAGAGAGAGAGAGAGAGAGAGAGAGAGAGAGAGAGAGAGAGAGAGAGAGAATAAACATAAAAGGAGAAGTAAAAGATAAAAGTGTAAACTGACACGACACAGGTGGCAACAGCCATAAAAACTGAACACTTGAACTTTACAATACATATATACATGTTTTTTTTTTCTATTTTACTTTTTCCCCTTTTTCAGACACACCGTGTGAGTGTGACAGAAAAAAAATACGTCATCAAAGGGGAAAAGAAGGAAAGGGAGAAGAGGGGAAGCGAAGAGGAGGAAGAGGAGAAATAACAAGGGAGAAAGAGGGAAGGAGTGGAGGGGAAATAAAAGGGGAGGGGGACGATAAGGGAAATACGGCCTCGCGTGCAGGCTATGACAAGCCCGTAATAACGATCGGGGGAAAAAAATGTAATCGCCGGTTCTGAGCTGACTCCAATTCTCGACATTTGTTCCCGTCCTTTTCCCTCCCCCTTTTTCCCTTTCCTCCCTCTCCTTCCCTTATTATTGCTTCTCCCTCTCTCCCTTTCTCCTCATTCCCTTCTATCCTCTCACTCTCCTCTCTCTCCCTTTCTCCCCCTCTCTCCCTCCACTCTTTCTTCCTCCCTTTTCTCTCACTTCTCCCTTCCTTAAACCCTTCTTCTACTTACCCTCTTCTCCCTCCTCACCCCATTCCTTCCCTACCCTTCCAACGCTCATTCCACTCCATCACAGAAAACTTGATTCCTCGCTGCCCCGCCCCCGCTTTGCCGCTTCCCCTCCCTATCCTCCTTAGCTACATCTCTATCTCATTTCTCCATCTCCCCTCTACCTTATCTTCCATTTCCCTTCTCTCCCCTTTCCTTCTCAATGCCCCTCCCTCTTTTCGCCCCTTGCCTCCCTCTCCTTCTCAATTTCTCTCTCCCTTTCCTTCCCCCCCCCCCTCCCCATCCCTCTCCTCCACCCTTCCTCCTCCCGCCTTCCCATCCCTCTCCTCCACCCTTCCTCCTCCTCCCGCCTATCCATCCCTCTCCTCCCCCCTCCCCATCCCTCTCCTTCTTTGACCATACGTTCCCTTACCTCGCTCCCCAACGCTCCATTCCCGAACGGCGCGGCGTGGCGTGGCAGCGGACTTTCCCCAAAAGAACGGCCTCTTAACTGTCGGGCGGCACACACAGCGGAGGAGACCCGGCGGTGTGGTGGCGTTCCAGCACCCCCCCCCCCTTACCCCAACCACATCACCCCTCCACCCCTTAGCCTTACCCCACCACCAACACCCCTCCCCCCTCCTCCCCTGCTTGGAAAACTATGACTCAGAATTTATTTCCTTAAACCTCTTTTTTTCTTTCCCCTTTTCTCTGCTCCTCCTCTTCTTCCCCCCCCCTCTCCCCCCTCCCCCGCTTCCTCCCTCCGAGGACTACGAATCTAGAATTTATTTCTACACCCTCCCCCCCCACCTCTCTCCTCCTCCTTCCTATTTCCTGTTTTGTGTCCCTCTTTCTTTCTTTCTTCCTCTTTCAATCTCTCGTTTTTTTACTAATTGATTATACATTTTCTTCTTTCTCCCTCTTTTTCTTCTGTTCCATTCCACCCCTTCCATTATCCTTCCCTTATTTTCGCCTCACTATCCTCCTATTCCTCATACTCCTCTTCGTTTCCTCACTTCTTTTTCTCCCTCTGACGCTCCTTTCTATCTCATTTCTACGCCTTTCATCTCTCACTATTTCCCCTGCTCTGATTTTCCTTATCCCATTTATTTCCTCGAGAAGGGAGGGAAGAAAAGATGGAGAGAGAAAAAGAATAAGGAAGAAGGAAGAAGGGAGGGTGGGAAGAAAAAAAGCAAGAAGGAAGGTAGGTGGATGGAAGGAAGGAAGGAAGGAAGGAGGAGGGGAAAAAAGGAAAAGAAAAGGAAGGAAAAAGGAAGGGCAGAGGGAGGAAGAGAGGAAGAGAGAAAGGGAGGGAGGGAGGGAGGGAGAGATAAAAAGAGAGGAAAAAAGAAAGGGCACAAAGAGAGCTGGAGGAAATGCCTCCAAATCCTCCTGACATCTCGCCGATACACCTTCTTAAGATCAACAGAGATTATGGTGCAATAGGCTGCAACCGGTCCGAAGCTAGGCAGTCCCCTCTCGGAGGTCCCTGCAACATTCTGCGCGAAGCCCTTCATGCAATTCTGTCGACTCTATCTCTCACTCTCTCTCTCTCTCTCTTTATCTACCACTCTTTATCTCTCTCTCTCTCTCTCTCTCTCTCTCTCTCTCCCTCTCTCTCCCTCTCTCCCTTTCTCGCGCTCACTCTGTTTCACTCTCTCTCTTTCATTCTCTCTATCTCTATCCACTCTCTGTCTCGCTATAGATCTATCAATCTACCCCCCCTCTCTCTCTCTCTCTTTTTCCTTCCCCCTTTCTCTCAGGGTAAAATCTCTCTCTCTCTCTCTCTCTCTCTCTCTCTCTCTCTCTCTCTCTCTCTCTCTCTCTCTCTCTTTCGCCCTCTCTTTCTCTGCCTCCCCCCCCCCCTCTCTCTCTCTCCCTCTTTCTCTAACTCCCTCCCTCTCTCTCTCTCTCTCTCTTTCTCTCTCTCTCTCCCCCCCCCTCTCTCTCTCTCTCTCTCCCTCTCTTTTTCTCTCCCTCCCTCTCTCTCTCTCTCTCTCTCTCTCTCTCTCTCTCTCTCTCTCTCTCTCTCTGATCCCTCGATAAGACCCGATAAGAAACCGAGAGAGCTCGGCACTCCCATCTAAAGTAAAAAAAAAAAAAAAAAAGAAAAAAAAAGAAAGAAGAGCGGGGGCATTACCACGATTACCTCACCTTTTGAGAAATCTTGATGTTACTCGCTGCCGAGAGAGTCCTTCCCTCTGGCTCTCGTCCGTGGCGGTATCAGGACCTATCCACTAGATAAAGAATCAGGGGATAAATAAGTGATAAAGCAGAGATGGAAGATGATGAGAGAAGGAGAAGACTACGACGCCCCTATGATAGACTAAGGAAGGGGGGGGGGGGGGGGCGATCAGGGGCGGGTATCTGCATATCCTGATTCGGCAGAGGGGCATTCCTAGCCTCGGGAATAGCCTATAAGTCTAGTGATTAACAAGTATTAAAGGATCACTAGGCTAGGCTACGAGGGGTTGCTACTGTAGTCGTGGTTGCTACTGGGTGGGTCGAAGGCTCTGCTTGATGGATAATCAGCTGATCTCTCCTCGTATTGATGATGATTTCATTGATAACGATTGCACAGAACTGGTTGATAATTGCATGCAACGAGGGCGAACAACAAGCCATCCCCTCCGAGGCAAAAAGGTCCGGATATTGTGAAGCTTAATACGGGAAGAGATCGTAGGAGATATGACATTATCCGGAGGTGAAGATAAAGAAAACGGGGGGAGGGAGAAAGCGATAATTATTCTTACAAATGATGGGAATGATAATAGTGAATGATGGGGACAGGGATAATTGATAATGGTGATGATGATATAAGTGATGATAACTGTTGCTAATGGCGATGATGATAGTGATAGTGAAGATTAAGATAATTAAGATTAATCATGTCTTGATGATAATGATATTCTTAGTAATATTGATGAATAAAAACAACAACATTGAGACAACAACGACAAAAGCAATAACAAAAATATTGATGATAATAATGGTAATCATGATAATAACCAAAATAATTGTAATAATGTTGATAATATACAATATACACACTAGAAAAAAGGATAATAAATAGATAAAAGAAAGGCAGCAAAAAGAATGGGCGGGGATGGGGGGCGGGGGGGGGGGGGGGAAAGGTGAGGGGCGTCTGAGAGGGGGAGGAGGGGAGGGGAGGGGAGAGGGAGGTTTGATTATGGAGAACAGGTCTCTGTCTCTCACTCTCGCTCTCTCTCTCTCTCTCTCTCTCTCTGTCTCTGTCTTTGTCTCTGTCTTTCTCTTTCTCTTTCTCTTTCTCTCTCGCTCTCTCTCTCACTTCCCCCCCTCCCTCCCTCTCTCTGTTTTTCTCTTTCTCTCTTTCTCTCACTCTAGGTTTCTCTCTCTCTCTGTCTTTCTCATTCTCTTTCTCTCTCTCTCTCTCTATCTCTCTCTCTCTCTCTCTTTCTCTCTCTCTTTCTCTCTCTCTCTTTCGATCTCTCCCTCTCTTTCTTTCTCTCTCTCATACACACACACACTCTCTCTCACTTTCACTCATTCCTGTCTTATTAACTCTCTCTCTTTCTTTCTCTCTTTCTTAATCAGCGCCCAAAGAGGTGTGAACAAAAGAAATGGTGATTAGGGAGAAAATGATTAATATCACTAAATCACTATTCCACTGCAAAGGAAGGAGTCAACCATTATCATAAAGGTAGTCATTATTCTTACCAAATGATAACAGGAACACTATCATCATCGTTTAATCTTTATGATGTTATTAAAAACAATAAAGACTTAAAAAAATATATAATAAAATTAATATTCATTAAAATTAATATTAAATAGAATTTAAAAAAATAAAGAGAGAGAGAGAGAGAGAGAGAGAGAGAGAGAGAGAGAGAGAGAGAGAGAGAGAGAGAGAGAGAGAGAGAGAGAGAGAGAGAGAGAGAGAGAGAGAGAGAGAGAGAGAGAGAGAGAGAGAGAGAGAGAGAGAGAGAGAGAGAGAGAGAGAGAGACAGAGAGAGAGATAGATAGAGAGAGATAGATAGATAGATAGATAGAGAGAGAGAGAGAGAGAGAGAGAGAGAGAGAGAGAGAGAGAGAGAGAGAGAGAGAGAGAGAGAGAGAGAGAGAGAGAGAGAGAGAGAGAGAGAGAGAGAGAGAAAGAGAGAAAGAGAGAGAGACTGACAGATAGATAGATAGATAGATAGATAGATAGAGAGAGAGAAAGAGATTGTGAGAGAGACGGAGATAGAGAGAGAGATAGAGAGAGAGAGGGAGAGAAGTAGAGGGAAAAAATATGCAGAAGATGCAGAAAAAAAAAAAGGAGACGAGAAGAATAGGAATAAGAGGAGGAAAGAGGCAGAAGAGGACACAAAAAGTAGAAGAAAAATAGAGAGAGCACGAAAGAAGAGAAGAACCATAAAGAAATACCTACTAAAAGGTTATAGGTAAAACAAGACACTCGGCAAAAAGGCGAAGAAAAAAAAAAAAAAAAAAAAAAGGAAGGCCGGTCTAATTGCAAAATCTTTCTCTCTTTTGCAATGACCAAACTATTATAACGAACATCAAGCCTTCAGGACATTTCACCGTTGCAAAAGAAGGAAAAAAGAGAAGAAGAAGAAAAAAAAAGAACAGAAATAATGTCTTTATATGAACCAAATGTCCTTAAAAATGAGTCCTTGAACATGAATGAAAAAAATTGAAGGATCTTAAAAGATTAGTGCAATTGTATAATGATATTCCGGTTTTGAAATCTTGATCGGAAAATTGATACTTTTTATTAGAGATATTAATAGTATTATCTTTGATATTGATATGGAAACATTATTGATATTGATATGAAAATATTGGTATTGATATTAATATGGAAATATGTTAGCAACAGATAATAATGGCAATGATAATACTTCTGCTACTAATGATAATGGTGATGATAATAATGATAATAATAATGATAATATTGATAATGTTAATAATAATGCTGATAATAATGATGATGATAATAATGATAATATTGATAATGATGAGAGTGATAATAATGATAATGATAATAATAATGATAACTACAATGATATTGATAATGATGATTTAGATAATGATAATAATAACAATGAAAATAATGTTAACAATTACAGCCATATAACAACAATGATGATAACTGAATTAATGATAATGATAATAATAATGATAATAACAATAACAACATTGGTAAAAAATGTTGTTATTAAGAAGAAGAGAGGGAAGAAGAAGATGAAGAAGATTGAAAGAAGAAAAGAAGAAGAAGAAAAAAAGAAGTAAAAGAGTAAAGAAGAAGATATGAAGAATAAGAATATAACATGGTAAGAGAAAAACCGAAGAGCAAGGAAATAAAGAGGTCAAAGAAGAAAGATAAAAAAGA
>BOPN01002908.1:160000-167500 GCA_017312705.2 Penaeus japonicus | reverse complement strand
CGCACACACAAGACATATAAATGCAATCGCTAAAAAAAAAAAAAAAAAAAAAAAATAATAATAATAATAATAAAAAGAGAAGGGTAAAGTATCTATTTGTTATATTGCTTTCATGTGCAACAAGCATTAAGTTCTTGCACAGTAAATGTTTTATATTACATGAGCGTAAACAATCATACAAAAAGGGATATACCACCAAACAAACATTATATAAATCTTAATATTCTCTACATAATGTAAAAGATAAATATTTCTTATTCAGTAACAACATATTCTTACAATTATATTGATAAATGTTTCAATTCAAAACAAAATATCTCCCAACAGTTTCGGACAGAGTGTAAGCCTCTACGCAGTTGGATTTCAGTTCCCCGTGTCCGAATTCATGCGTTTGACCTTGACTCTAACGGATGTAATGATTTTTTTCTCTCTTCTTAAAAGGATGATGTTAAGGGTTTGTTATTTTTATGTTTTTATATGAAAGTGTTTGTTCTTATTTCCATAAAAGTTTTGCACAGTTTACGTAATCTTGGAACTTTCTTGCGATTTTTTTTACACGATGCACATTTTCAAAAGGGTATATAGATCATGAGATTTTATGTGTATGTAACCATAATTAATATTCATTAAATACTTAATGCTTGAAAATGATCTTACTTTAAAAAATTACACTAATCATCAGTCATAAATTAAAAAAAACAAAGATTTTTCCAACCTATCAAAAACATTTCATCACTCCCAAACCAACAAGATCATTCTATCCAACCAAACTTCCCCAAAGAATACCAATTAAACAAAATTAAAGACTAGATCCAGTACTGTATAACCGAACCACGCCACTCGCACCGTCCACCACATGCTAACTAACACCGCCTGACCTAAAACTAATTACCAAAAAAGGCTCTAGTCCGATACAGGTGACGTTTAGAACTTCGCTATTAGATGCAGACAAAGCCTTCTTATGGTTCATCTCGAGTACAGTTAAGAACCGCCGACCCAAGGAGTCATTAAGTCTGAGGTTGGAAAGAACCGCAGAGGACTCCTTGATCGACTCCTGCGATGATAGGTTTCCAGCCTTGACTTTTATACTCCTTGGACCACGGAGAGAGGGAGGACGATGAGACGGAGTAAGTCCAGAAGATTTGAGGAAGACTTGAGGGTACTGTGTCTCTTCTGGAAGGGTCAGATACACCCTGTACTTCGGATCTTGTTCATTTTGAATAAAGATAATACTCATAACTTTGAGTGAAGATGATGTTCATATCTAGTGGTCTACAGTGGTAGATACAAAAGTATTTTAAAGGGTTTGATTGCCTCCCTGAAATGCTGATGCTAGTATAAAGCTAATTGATAATAATTGTGATAATGATGATAATGATAAGGCTGTACAGGGTTTGTTAATTTTCGCTGTATGGCACTAATTTGATATTAAATGTGAACTTTTCAGTGAGTGCGTATGTTGAGTGCATATTCGTATGAATCTTGTGGTTCAGTTTCGAAGCTTCAGAGCGAGGCAAGCTGACTAACCGCTCAAGCTCTAACCACCTCAGTTCCGATCTCCGCACCACCTCAGTAAGTGTCTGTATTTTCTTCTGTGTTTGTGATACATTAAACCTTATAAAATATATTTCAGTTAATTTCATTTATACAATTTGGGTCTTATATTATTACTTTCTTTGTGGTTACTCTCTTTGCAACCTCCCATAATTATAGTAGACACCTGTGAACACCTGCAAGTGATCGATTGCAGACCCCGACATTACGATCTCTGTCGTGGTTGTGATGGTGGTTATTGTTGTTTTTGTTATTGACAGCACTGGTTATTGTACGAGTGTGTGGTCCATTGTACTCTTCGATAATACTGAAAAGAAGTGGAAGTTTGCGCTGTCCATAGAAGAGCCCTCTTTGCCACTCCTACTGATATTGCATTTTTTGTGTTATAGTGTATATATTTGTACATATATATATAATATATATATTATATATATATATATATATATATATATATATATATATATATATATATATATATTGTGTGTGCGTGTGCGTGTGCGTGCGCGCGCGTGTGTGTAGTGCAATGATATTTGTGTTTATTCTAAAACCTTAGATAAGCCATCCAATTTAAAGGATATTCTAAAAGAATTAGAGGGAGTTTATGGAGGAAATAACCCTTACCCTCAACATAAACTTAAAATCATTAAAGTTATGATAATGATAATAAAAATAATAACAAGAGCAATCATATCATAAATCTTATACATGAATTAACGGATCAATCTATTTATCCTAATCAACACAACACATCGGAACACATCGCACTGTATCACATCACATCATATGACGTCAGAACACATCGCACTATATCACACCACATCAAGTCACATCATATCACCATTATTATCATTTCAAGAGAACATGACACGTCACTTGTGTTGTGTAGAGACCTAAATGACCATAGCGTACTGTTTATGTATATATATGTATATATGTATATATCTATATCTGTCTACATACACACACACCTATCTATCCATCTATCAATATATATATATATCCATACACATACACACACACACACACATATATATTTATATGTATATACATATGTATATATATATACATATATACATATACATATACATATACATGCATACATACATACATATATACATACATACATACACACACACACACACACACACACACACACACACACACACATATATATATATATATATATATATATATATATATATATATATACATATATATACACGTATTATATGCACATATTAACTAATGAGGATTGATTATTAGTCAATAAAAAAGTCAAATATCTAGATGTGATAAAAATCACTGATACCTGAAATGCGGATATTTTTTCAGATCACTATCAATTCATAGAACTACACTGAAATTTAGAATACCATCAAGGACAAGATACAGGAAAATATCTTAGAAAAATCAAAACGGAATAAAAAAAAACTAATAAGTCGCAAATCAAGAACTACAACTTTTGCTGTAGTTTCCCATGAAATGAAATAAAATTCTCATTTTCTTTAGCTAAGGTTCTCCAGGTATTCATAGAAAACGAGAGTGTGAACTTGGTAACTAAAGGAATATTTCATAATTCGAACCTAAAGCAGTTTTTAGAGTGTATGATTTCAAAATAATGTTAAAATGATATGGAGAAGCCACGAAAAAATAAACTATGAGTTAAAAGATATGTTTTTTATCATGTCTGTAACTCCAATACACTTTCGTAATTATTTTTGGAACTGCCTTACAAATACTCTCTATCGCATCATATCATTTGAAAATCGATGCTCCTGAAGAAGAAACATTAAGCTATATGGTGAATAATCTATAAATTATTTGACATTAAAGATGGAACGAAAATGAATGAGGATATTGATTGAGTAAAAAGCACTGGTGTGTAAGTTCTATGCGTTATGAGGTGCAAAAACTCTGGACTCCTTGTAACCGGTAATGCACTAGAGTACAAAAACAAAAACGTTATAGGTAAACTGAGTCCTTTCTGTAAACTGAGTAAGTCCGTGTTGATTGCTCTTTAGAACTGATTAAAACGAGAGTTGAATGATTACTTTTCATTCAGGTGGAAAAGAAAACAAAAATCAGTTGGAAAGGTTAGGGAAGGGAGGTGGGGTGTGGGGGATGAGGTGTGGGTGTTTGGGTGTGTGTGTGTGGGGGGGGGGTAAATGGCAATCTGATATGAGAAGCGCAAGTATACTGCCGATGATGAGACAATTTCAAATCCATTAATGCATGCATTAATTTCGACCAGAAAGTAACGCCTTTAATCAGGAAATAAAGTCGTGCAGTGATAAACAAATTCAATTTATCAAAACCTTTCTAGAGACGAAAATTTACCGTTAAAACAAAATTCATATACATATACACAGAACGGAACTTAGATTTCTTAAACTTAATAGATTCTTTAAAGACAAATATTCCAGCTCAAGATACTCTAAGAACTTGGGACTACTTTTATACAAGGTTTCATTATATCAAATTTAATCCTTCATCAAAGAAGAAAAGGGAAAAAAAAAAACCATTGATGCCACCGAAATGATAATGATAATTGTTAAGATGACAACAATAATGATAAGAACGGTAGCGATGATAGTAATAATCATGATAACGGTAACAATGACAATATTGATAATGGTAATAACAATGATAATGATAATGGTAATGATAATGATAATGGTAATGATAATGATAATGATGAAAAAAATCTGAAAAAAATATTTGACTTCACATGGATATTCAGACCACGTTACGTATCATTTAGTAAAAATGCAGGATAACTCGTCTTTTAACTAATAGTCACTACTAATTCACAACTAATCAACGACTAATTCACTACTAATTAACTTGCTTGAAGTTCACGAGGTGGTGATGAACTCCTAGATTCACTGCCCCCTGTCTAACTTTACTTCACAGAAACATTCTCGTTAGATGCTTTCTTTCAAGATTTTTTTTCAACATATTGAAAGTTCCGCCGACCTTCTTTATAAAGTTTTCTCGTCATCATAATCACAAAGCATTTCATCTTCGCGTGTGTCATTTCCATATGAAAGTGCCCAAACGATATTCATGATTCGATGCTTGAGTGCTTGCTTGGAAGTTTCAGTGAAGTCACCGTCGGTTAAGACCACCTGCTAAGGACCCAAACACGTCTTAACCCCAATGGCAATACTGTCAGACGAAGGGTTAGGGAGACAGAGGCTCAGAGTCAGTCTAGGAGACGGCAATGTGAGTGAACGGGAATGTGTCACGCACAGGGTATGACGCAACTGTCATTATACTATTCTATAACTAGAAACACTATTTTTAAGTGTTCAGAAGATATAAGGTGAACCAGGAATACTGAAGAAAGCAACGGAGACACATGTTTAACAGTATTGTAACATTGATGAATTCTTGTTTTTTTTTCCAATATTTTGGATATGAAATCGATACAGTAACTGAATTGCAAGAGTAAACAGAGTAATACTCACACAAACCCGAAAGCCGAGAAAACAGTACATGACACTCACAAACCCAAGGGCCGAGTAAATCGAGTAAGCATATCCCGAAAGATGTTCGAGAGAAGTAATTTGTTCCTTCCTCTTTGCTCAGAAGGGTACTCCTACCTACCCATGATGGTCTTAAGGAATGATTCTACAGCTCTTTGAGGGTATTTAGGGTGCGGAAAAATTGCTCTTCCTTTAGGGGAATCCTTCGAATCCTTCTTTCTTATCAGGATTCAATTATAGGGGGAAAAAGCTAAATCTTATTCATAGGTTTTATTCACACATTCAGCACTCTCATTCTCAAAATCAATCATTTAACAAAACGAACATATATATGAAAAAGGTATGACATGGTGTGACAGAATGCATGGCGATGACGTATTTACATTATGAAATGACTTTAGATGACTGTGTCAATGACGTGGATGACACCGTTGGAAACCGGTGTGTTGGGAATGGTCACGACCGCGGTGTTGGCACTGGTGGAAGCTGTCACGCGGCCGAAGCTATCCTGGGACACGGTTAGCTGCGGAGGAAGTAAAAAAGTATATGTGAGTAATTGGGTCATTGTCTGAAAACGAAAGAAAGGACGAAGATTTTCCTGGTTGATTTCCAGGTTGATTTTGGTTGTTTTTGGTTGATTTAGCAAGTGACTATGGTCTTGAATTCTCTTAAGAGCTCGTAAAGTATGCTACAGGGTTTAGTTTAAAATCAAAATGAAGAAATTCCCTTATCTAACGTAAAAAAAAAAAAACTTAACGGGAAGCTAACCTCGTCCTGACTCGCGGTACTGAAGGTGTTCCCAAGAAGAGCTCGGGAGTAGAGGGTCGAAGGAACGACGTGGCGCAGCAGGATCTTCTGTAGGGCAGGGATGTCCTGGAGGAGGCTGTCCACGGTACCCGGTGGGAGCTTGTTGAAGGCATCGTTAGTAGGAGCGAAGACGGTGAAAGGTCCCGCTGCAGAGTAGAAAAAAAAGTTATTTTAATCTGTTATTACATTGGCTAGGTGTATGGTTATGCTACATCATGAAAATTATAAATATATCTAAATACTCTTTGAGATTCCTGTACGTTTTTTTTTTCTCTCTCTCTTAAAAAGTCAGAGTTTTAAAGTATCTAGAAATTCCCATCAAAACGTCCAGATACTTAAGTATATCAAGAATACCAAGTGAATCCGAGCAGCCAAACAACACGCATACAAGCACAGGAATAAACAAACAAGCATCACGAGAACTCCTGAACTCCTCCCACTCATACGAACCAGACGTAAGCGTATCGGCAAGTCCAGCGGCGGTGACGGCGGCCACGAGAGTCGAAAACCTTTCGTCGTCAACCAGGGTATCCACGACGGTGCCCTTGGGTGGCAGGAGGACCTTGTCGATGACGTGGACGACTCCGTTGCTCGCTGTGATGTCGGCCTCGATCACGTTGACTCCGTTGATGACCGCTGCCTGTAGGACGAAAGGAGGGAGGAGGGGGGGACTCGTAAGATTTTGGAATTCGTAAGATTTTGGAATTTTGGGATATACCTCGTTCAGTGGTTTAAGTTGGTTGTTGCTTAATGTGGGTTTATTGATGTCCCGTTTGAATTGAAGAGAATATTATATATCTAAGCATATCATAAGAAAAGCATATGATATAATATTATCATACAATAAGAAAGAAAGAGATAAATAAAACATAACAACCTCACGACCTATTCTCCCAAACAACCACTTACCGAAGGGTTCGAGAAGAGGTTCACCCTGAGAGTTCGTCCCTGGGCGGAGTTCGCCACGAGGTCATTCTCGAGGTTCGAGGAGAAGACCTGTCCGGGGACCACGTGGTACAGGATCACGTTCTTGAGTACCTCGGGGTTGGCGAGAAGGTAGTTGACGAGGCGAGGTTCCAGGGCGGCGAAGGCCTCGTCGGTCGGAGCGAAGACGGTGAAGGGACCTGCCAAGACCGAGGGATTCCTGAAGGGTATCTGACCTTTTCTTTTTTTTTTTTTTTTTTTTTTTTTTTTTTGGCCTTTTTTTTTTTTTTTTTTTTTTTTTACGTGGGATGGGTTGTTGTTGTTTATGGATGGTTTGCTATTATTGTTATTATTATTTTTCTCGTTTTTATCATCACTGTTGTCATTATTATTAATTTTTCATTTTTTTATTCTGAATTCGATTTTTTTTCTAATACTTAAATCTTATCGAATTCCGTTGGCATTTAAAGTTAATTATTGACAACGAGTGTACGCCAGTAATAAGAGAAATAGTGGACTTTCAGGTAATAACATTTAAAATAATATTTGACAATTTGGAAAGACATTTAACCAGATTTATTAATTCCTTTCCCAGAATAATAAAAAAAAAAGAAAAATCTCCAAGAAAAAAAAAATCAAAATGAGAGAAAAAAAAAAGCGAGAGAAAAAAAAAGGAAAAAGAAAAAAAAAAAAAAAAAAAAAAAAAAATCGAAGATGATCTAGTATG
>BOPN01002908.1:145000-147500 GCA_017312705.2 Penaeus japonicus | reverse complement strand
TCGTTGAATACTGGTTGGGATAAGAAAGTTGATGTTCTAGAACATTGAAAAAAATTATATTTATTTATATATGTGCATATATAATATAAATATTTGTATATACACGCATGTACATATCTATGTATTTATCTATCTATATATAAATTTATACATACGTATATGTATTGCTTCTGTACAATAGGTTGTTTGTATATAGATAATTTTATATGCTCAAGTGAATTCAGAATGAGATGAGAAAGTTCTGTGAACATTAATTACCCAAACAAGAGATTAATCTCGACATCAGCAGTTGTGAAATCATGGTCGTTAAAGATCAAATAATCATCTTTGATATGTTAACATTATTTCGAAGTCTAAATTGCTATCAAGAGACATATACTGTACATGCTAATATTTCATGTTTGCATGTAGAACGCAGGTATGCAATATTTGAATAGGTATTCATTAAAGATGCAATGTTAATAGATAAATTTATTGTGTGACTGACATTCTTTAAGTATAACAAATAGATAACGTGGCAAGATCACAGCTCTTAAACTTGTCGAAGATGTAATATTCTTTGGCATCTTAGATAACAGCGTCGATGGCGTGGACGACTCCGTTGGTGACGGTCTTGTCTGCTTCGATCACGTTGGCAGTGTTCTCCCGTGTCGTGACAGTGACACGACCGAAGTTTTGAGACACGGAAAGCTAAAACGAGAGAGAAAGGAAGTTACATACGATAGGTCTCAGAGACGTTTCTTGCAGCATGTATTCTTAGGATGCGATATGCCTTGGCTACTACTTCGAGGGAACGAACATGATTAAGAACTAAGTAAGTGACTCATTTCAAAGTGGTTTTTAGTTATTCCTCTTGTGGCCAATGACTCTGAAACACTTACCATGTCGCCCCCGGCAGTGTTGTATCTATTTCCTAGGAGAGCCCGAGAGTAGAGTGTGGAGGGAACGACGTGGCGAAGGAGGACCTCTGTCAAGGCAGGGATGTTGTTGAGAAGGCTGTCGACTGTGCCCGCAGGGAGCTTGGCAAAGGCGTCGTTGGTTGGAGCGAAGACTGTGAAGGGTCCTGCGGCAGAGAGGGACCAACGTGGATCATACCCACATTAACAGACTGCAGAACTTGGGGAATGTGTTCCATAATGAGTTCACTGTAGATACATTACGTAGTTAGATGTCACTACGTAAGTACATTAGTGTCCTTGTTGACGTACCTGCGCGAAGGGTGTCGGCCAGACCGGCAGCGGTGACGGCAGCAACGAGTGTGGAGAACCTGTCGTCTCCTGCCAGAGCGCCCACGATGTCAGACTGCGGAGCTAAGAGAACCTTGTCGACTGCGTGGATGATGCCGTTGCTTGCTCTGATGTCAGCCTTGATGACATCCACGCCGTTGACGGTGACTCCCTGAGGAAAGACGACACTCATTAAACAGGTGTAAGGTATGTAGTGACGAGTCCCCACTTCTGTGTTATAGTTGTATTATAACAAACATTCTATTCACCTAGATTTGTTCAATAGATAAAAAAAACACTTATGTGACTGGTTGAACATTTGCAGGGGACATACCGAAGGACGTGACCTGAGGTTGATCCTGAGGGCCGCTCCCTGGACAGAGTTTGCCACTTGGTCGTTGCTGAGGCTGCTGGAGGGGACGCTGGCCGGCACGACGTGGTAGAGAAGAACGTTCTTCAGTTCATCAGTGTTGCTCACTAGATAATTGACGAGGTTTGGGTCCAGGGCTTTGAAGGCTTCGTCGGTGGGGGCAAAGACGGTGAACGGACCTGTGGACGGAAATGTTGTTCAGAAAGAGCACAGACCAGAGTGAGATAGAGATTGGCAGAGTCACACGTCATGCAAAGATGTAACACATACATATTTGTATAAAAATGATACAGTTTTCTACTAGATTTCAGTATTCTGGCGATGACCAGTTAAGCCTGTCCTAGTGCATGAAAAGGATTGTAGGATAGCCTCTCCTGTATACATGAAGAAGGCTACATACTAAAACAATCAAATCATTGCGTACAGATTAGAGAATCGTCGTTTAAAGATTACATAACCGTCGTGTGTGCACTCTGACTTGTTTTTGTTGCAGAAATCAAACTCACCTTGGTTGGACAGGGTGTCTGCAAGACCAGCTTTCGTCACGAGGTCCACGAGCGTCGAAAATCCTCTCTTGCTTAGTTCTTCAGCTATGTTGCCCTGTTGTCTGCTCGGCTTCTGGTAACCCCTTCCAGAAGAGTAGTGCTGTAAGAAATATCGGAGTTAGTTTATACACAGTGTGTGGAATGTATACAGAGTAAATGATAATAAAATCTGTAATCTGTATGAGTTAGTTTATCTACTGTGCGTAGTGTGTATATGGAGAAAAAAAAAAAAATACACGACGCATGAAAAAGAAAACTAAAGTCCTGAATATAGCAATCGAGCTCTCGATAAATTAGAACAAAGAGTATGGAACATTCTAAAGATACAAGACACTTATGAACAGTGACTTACCCCAGCA
>BOPN01002908.1:132500-137500 GCA_017312705.2 Penaeus japonicus | reverse complement strand
TAGAGTGTGGAGGGAACGACGTGGCGAAGGAGGACCTCTGTCAAGGCAGGGATGTTGTTGAGAAGGCTGTCGACTGTGCCCGCAGGGAGCTTGGCAAAGGCGTCGTTGGTTGGAGCGAAGACTGTGAAGGGTCCTGCGGCAGAGAGGGACCAACGTGGATCATACCCAGATTAACAGACTGCAGAACTTGTCGAAATGTGTTCCATAATGAGTTCACTGTAGATACATTACGTAGTTAGATGTCACTACGTAAGTACATTAGTGTCCTTGTTGACGTACCTGCGCGAAGGGTGTCGGCCAGACCGGCAGCGGTGACGGCAGCAACGAGTGTGGAGAACCTGTCGTCTCCTGCCAGAGCGCCCACGATGTCAGACTGCGGAGCTAAGAGAACCTTGTCGACTGCGTGGATGATGCCGTTGCTTGCTCTGATGTCAGCCTTGATGACATCCACGCCGTTGACGGTGACTCCCTGAGGAAAGACGTCACTCATTAAACAGGTTTCCTGTGTTATAGTTTTATTATAATATTTTATTTACCTAGATTTGTTCAATAAATAAAAGCACTGTGTAACTGGTTAGATATTTGCAGGGGACATACCGAAGGACGTGTCCTGAGGTTGATCCTGAGGGCCGCTCCCTGGACAGAGTTTGCCACTTGGTCGTTGCTGAGGCTGCTGGAGGGGACGCTGGCCGGCACGACGTGGTAGAGAAGAACGTTCTTCAGTTCATCAGTGTTGCTCACTAGATAATTGACGAGGTTTGGGTCCAGGGCTTTGAAGGCTTCGTCGATGGGGGCAAACACGGTGAAGGGACCTGTGGACGGAAATGTTGTTCAGAAAGAGCACAGACCAGAGTGAGATAGAGATTGGCGGAGTCACACGTCATGCAAAGATGTAACATACACGTATTTGTGTAAAAAATGTTCTTGTGTATGAAGAGGACTGTTGGATAGCCTCTCCTGTTTATATGAATAAGGATAAAACAATCAAATAATTGCGTACAGATTACAGGATTGTCGTGTAAAGATTACATAACCGTCGTGTTTACACTCTGACTTGTTTTTGTTGCAGAAATCAAACTCACCTTGGTTGGACAGGGTGTCTGCAAGACCAGCTTTCGTCACGAGGTCCACGAGCGTCGAAAATCCTCTCTTGCTTAGTTCTTCAGCTATGTTGCCCTGTTGTCTGCTCGGCTTCTGGTAACCCCTTCCAGAAGAGTAATGCTGTAAGAAATAGCAGAGTTAATTCATACACAGTGTTCTTGAATGTACAGAGAGTAAATGATAACAAAATCTGTATAACATTTTAACGGTACAAGACTCAAATGAATAATAACTTACCCCAGCATCGACCGAAACGTAGAGAGTCGTCACGAACAAAGCAACTGCGATCTTCAACATGTTGACGGATCTAGAAATGCAAACGGAAGCGACCACTGGATGCCTCAACTGCCGAGTCTGCAATGATGCTCCTTCCAGCCGGGCCGCATTATATACCAGCGTGAAGAGACAGTACGTAATACCGTCCGCTCGGTGTTACATAAGTGCAAGAAGGAGGCAAGCACTATTCGAGGCGTTTACGTAAAAAAGGAATCAAGGTCTGTGCTTCAAGTTCTGTCTGCCTGAATGTCAATCTATATTTGTTTGTTTGTGGATTCGTGTGTACATAATAAGTGATTATGTAAGTGAAGAAACAAATATTTGAAGAATAATAAACAGATAAATAGAGAGATAAAAGACATGTACATAAATGATTCATTAGATGAACACAGACACACACACACAAACACACACACACATACATACACACACACACACACACACACACACACACACACACACACACACATATATATATATATATATATATATGTATATATATATATACATATATATATATACACACAGACACCAATGTATAGCATGTATACGCATACATATTCATATATCTATAATTATCTACACACACATACATACATACATACACACACACATATGTATATATATATATATACACACACACACACACACACATATATATATATATATATATATATATATATATATATATATATATATATATATACATACATAAATGTATACATATATGTACATATATGTAAATATATATATGTATATACATATCTATTTATCGATTTATTTATGGTGATACATATATATATATATATATATATATATATATATATATATATATATATATATATATATATATATACATACATACAGAAGACCAGCCTTAGGAGGTGTTGGGCCCAATTGGGATCATTTATGGTGGACCCAGTTCCCAGCCTACTTGCACCTTGGTCTTTCTTTATAATCATTGAAAAAAATCTATCCCAAACGTCATATTTCTCTGCTAGAGTGGGAAGCTATCAAACTGTGCGCTTAAAATGCATGACAGTTAAATCATTTAATTTTAGCTCGAATTCCTTAGGCACGGGGCCCAATTAGGAGCAATAGGCCCAAGTGGCTTAAGGCGGCCCTGGCTGGGAACTTGGGCCCACCAAAATTGGTCCCAAATGGACCCCGACCCTCCTAAGGCCGGCTCTGGTCCAAGCCAACTTGCAGGAAACTCTTTGTTGATAAAGAGCCAAAGAAAACGGGAATAGAGCAGAAAGCAGAACCTAAAGTAAGTTGTGAGATTGTACTGCGTCAGAGTTTTGAAGAAATTTGTGCATTTTTTACTTTGTTTTTGGGATATATGTGCATGAAAGGTATGAATGAGAATATATCTAAACAACGTAAGATATATTCAGTCTCATTCATACCTTCCTTTTACATTTGTCGTTATGAACTTTGTTCATGTATGTGCACATATGATTATGTATATATATATATATATATATATATATATATATATATATATATATATATATATATATATATGTGTGTGTGTGTGTGTGTGTGTGTGTGTGTGTGTGGATGTGTGTATACATACATACATACATATATATATATATATATATATATATATATATATATATATATATATATATATACATACATAAATGGATATGTTTATTCATGGATATGTATATCTATCTATGTATGTATCTATATTTATCTATATGTGTATATATATAATATATATATGTTTGTATATACATACATATGCGTATCTACGTATTTATCTATCTATTTATATATACATATATACATACGTATCTGCATTGCTTCTGTACAATAGCTTGCTTGTATATAGATAATTCGATATGCTCAAGTGAATTCAGAATGAGACGAGAAAGTTCTGTAAAAAGTAATTAACAAACAAAAGTTTAATCCCGGCATCAGCTGTCGTGAAATAATGATCTTTATAGATCAAATAATCATCTTTAATATATTAGCATTAGTTCAACCATAAGATGCTATCAAAAGACAAATAATGCACAAACATTTCATGTTTGCATGTAGAACGCAGGTATGCAGTATTTAAATAGGTATTTATTAAACGTGCAATGTTTAGAGATAAAATTTATTATAGGATTGACATTCTTTAAGTATAACAAATAGATAACGTGGCAAGATCACAGCTCTCAAAGTTGTCGAAGATGTAATATTCTTTGGAATCTTAGATAACAGCGTTGATGGCGTGGACGACTCCGTTGGTGACGGTCTTGTCTGCTTCGATCACGTTGGCAGTGTTCTCCCGTGTCGTGACAGTGACACGACCGAAGTTTTGAGACACGGAAAGCTAAAACGAGAGAGAAAGGAAGTTACATACGATAGGTCTCAGAGACGTTTCTTGCAGCATGTATTCTTAGGATGCGATATGCCTTGGCTACTACTTCGAGGGAACGAACATGATTAAGAACTAAGTAAGTGACTCATTTCAAAATGGTTTTTAGTTATGCCTCTTGTGGCCAATGACTCTGAAACACTTACCATGTCGCCCCCGGCAGTGGTGTATCTATTTCCTAGGAGAGCCCGAGAGTAGAGTGTGGAGGGAACGACGTGGCGAAGGAGGACCTCTGTCAAGGCAGGGATGTCGTTGAGAAGGCTGTCGACTGTGCCCGCAGGGAGCTTGGCAAAGGCGTCGTTGGTTGGAGCGAAGACTGTGAAGGGTCCTGCGGCAGAGAGGGACCAACGGGGATCATACCCAGATTAACAGACTGCAGAACTTGTCGAAATGTGTTCCATAATGAGTTCACTGTAGATACATTACGTAGTTAGATGTCACTACGTAAGTACAATAGTGTCATTGTTGACGTACCTGCGCGAAGGGTGTCGGCCAGACCGGCAGCGGTGACGGCAGCAACGAGTGTGGAGAACCTGTCGTCTCCTACCAGAGCGCCCACGATGTCAGACTGCGGAGCTAAGAGAACCTTGTCGACTGCGTGGATGATGCCGTTGCTTGCTCTGATGTCAGCCTTGATGACATCCACGCCGTTGACGGTGACTCCCTGAGGAAAGACGTCACTCATTAAACAGGTTTCCTGTGTTATAGTTTTATAATAATATTTGATTTACCTAGATTTGTTCAATAAATAAAAGCACTGTGTAACTGGTTGAACATTTGCAGGGTACATACCGAAGGACGTGACCTGAGGTTGATCCTGAGGGGCACTCCCTGGACAGAGTTTGCCACTTGGTCGTTGCTGAGGCTGCTGGAGGGGACGCTGGCCAGCACGACGTGGTAGAGAAGAACGTTCTTCAGTTCATCAGTGTTGCTCACTAGATAATTGACGAGGTTTGGGTCCAGGGCCTTGAAGGCTTCGTCGGTGGGGGCAAACACGGTGAACGGACCTGTGGACAGAAATGTTGTTCAGAAAGAGCACAGACCAGAGTGAGATAGAGATTGGCGGAGTCACACATCATGTAAAGATGTAACACATACATATTTGTTTAAAAATGGTACAGTTTTCTACTAGATTTCAGTATTCTGGCTATGACCAGTTAAGCCTGTTCTTGAAGAAGGCTACATACTAAAACAATCAAATTATTGCGTACAGATTAGAAAATCGTCGTGTAAAGATTACATAACC
>BOPN01002908.1:127500-130000 GCA_017312705.2 Penaeus japonicus | reverse complement strand
ATATATATATATATATATATATATATATATATATATATATATATATATATATATATATATATATATATATATATATATATATATATATATATATATATGAATGTGTGTATACATACATACATACATACATACATATATATATATATATATATATATATATATATATTATATATATATATACATACATAAATGGATATGTTTATACATGGATATGGATATCTGTCTGTCTATGTATCTATATTTATTTATATATATGTTTATAAATGTATATGTATATATATACCTGTATATATATATATATATATATATATATATATATATATATATATATATATATATATATGTATGTATATACACACATATACGTATCTATGTATTTATCTATCTATTTATATATACATATATACATACGTATCTGCATTGCTTCTGTACAATAGGTTGCTTGTATATAGATAGTTCGATATGCTCAAGTGAATTCAGGATGAGATGAGAAAGTTCTGTAAACAGTAATTAACAAACAAAAGTTTAATCCCGGCATCAGCAGCTGTGAAACCATGGTCGTTATAGATCAAATAATCATCTTTGATATGTTAGCATTAGTTTCAACCATAAGATGCTATCAAAAGACAAATTCTGCACAAACATTTCATGTTTGCATGTAGAACGCAGGTATGCAGTATTTAAATAGGTATTCATTAAACGTGCAGTGTTAAGAGATAAAATTTATTATAGGATTGACATTCTTTAAATATAACAAATAGATAACGTGGCAAGATCACAGCTCTTAAACTTGTCGAAGATGTAATATTCTTTGGCATCTTAGATAACAGCGTCGATGGCGTGGACGACTCCGTTGGTGACGGTCTTGTCTGCTTCGATCACGTTGGCAGTGTTCTCCCGTGTCGTGACAGTGACACGACCGAAGTTTTGAGACACGGAAAGCTAAAGCGAGAGAGAAAGGAAGTTACATACGATAGGTCTCAGAGACGTTTCTTGCGGCATGTATTATTAAGAAGCGATATGCCTTGGCTACTACTTCGAGGGAACGAACATGATTAAGAACTAAGTAAGTGACTCATTTCACAGTGGTTTTTAGTTATGCCTCTTGTGGCCAATGACTCTGAAACACTTACCATGTCGCCCCCGGCAGTGTTGTATCTATTTCCTAGGAGAGCCCGAGAGTAGAGTGTGGAGGGAACGACGTGGCGAAGGAGGACCTCTGTCAAGGCAGGGATGTTGTTGAGAAGGCTGTCGACTGTGCCCGCAGGGAGCTTGGCAAAGGCGTCGTTGGTTGGAGCGAAGACTGTGAAGGGTCCTGCGGCAGAGAGGGACCAACGTGGATCATACCCACATTAACAGACTGCAGAACTTGGGGAATGTATTCCATAATGAGTTCACTGTAGATAGATGTCATTACGTAAGTACATTAGTGTCATTGTTGACGTACCTGCGCGAAGAGTGTCTGCCAGACCGGCAGCGGTGACGGCAGCAACGAGTGTGGAGAACCTGTCGTCTCCTGCCAGAGCGCCCACGATGTCAGACTGCGGAGCTAAGAGAACCTTGTCGACTGCGTGGATGATGCCGTTGCTTGCTCTGATGTCAGCCTTGATGACATCCACGCCGTTGACGGTGACTCCCTGAGGAAAGACGTCACTCATTAAACAGGCGGAAGGTATGTCCTGACGAGTCCCCTTTCTTGTGTTATAGTTGTTTTATAACAAACATTCTACCTAGATTTATTCAATAGATAAAAAAAAAACACTGTGGAACTGGTTGAACATTTGCAGGGGACATACCGAAGGACGTGACCTGAGGTTGATCCTGAGGGGCACTCCCTGGACAGAGTTTGCCACTTGGTCGTTGCTGAGGCTGCTGGAGGGGACGCTGGCCGGCACGACGTGGTAGAGAAGAACGTTCTTCAGTTCATCAGTGTTGCTCACTAGATAATTGACGAGGTTTGGGTCCAGGGCTTTGAAGGCTTCGTTAGTGGGGGCAAACACGGTGAAGGGACCTGTGGACGGAAATGTTGTTCAGAAAGAGCACAGACCAGAGTGAGATAGAGATTGGCGGAGTCACACGTCATGCAAAGATGTAACATACACGTATTTGTGTAAAAAATGTTCTTGTGTATGAAGAGGACTGTTGGATAGCCTCTTCTGTTTATATGAATAAGGATAAAACAATCAAATAATTGCGTACAGATTACAGGATTGTCGTGTAAATATTACATAACCGTCGTGTTTACACTCTGACTTGTTTTTGTTGCAGAAATCAAACTCACCTTGGTTTGACAGGGTGTCTGCAAGACCAGCTTTCGTCACGAGGTCCACTAGCGTAGAAAATCCCCTCTTGCTTAGTTCTTCAGCTATGTTGCCCTGTTGTCTGCTCGGCTTCTGGTAACCCCTTCCAGAAAAGTGATGCTGTACGAAAAAGGAGAGTTAATTTATACACAGTGTTCTTGAATGTATAGAGAGTAAATGATAACAAAATCTGTATAACA
>BOPN01002908.1:107500-115000 GCA_017312705.2 Penaeus japonicus | reverse complement strand
AAACCATATTCCTTAACGGATGTGTCACCCGTACACTGACATGCGTGGATATTTGCAAACTGTCAAGAGTTCAACCATCGATCTACTGATTGTAGAGATAGCGAGATACTTACATCCATCCCATTACTGAAGTAAGTGTTTACCCTCAAGGGTTTGCCTTCGACTGTGTTCACCAAGAGGTCATCAGCCAACTGAGGTGAGTAGACCGCGGCGGGAACTACGTGGTACAACAGGACGCTCTTGAGCATCTCTGTGTCAGCTAAGAGAGAGTCTAACACCTCTTTGTCTACAGCTTCGAAGGCCTTGTTGGTTGGTGCAAAGATGGTGAAGGGACCTGTGGGAAGTGGCATTGTTTTACTTGTTGCGACCTTTTGTGATGAGAAAATAGGATTTCAAAATCACGCTATTGAACTTAAAGAGCCATTTCGTTACGTCATAACTGTTTTACGAAAGCCAGGGAAAGAAGATCTCTCGGCAAGACCTATGCCAGGTCGAACAAGTCACGCAAGTTTGACATGGGAAACATTTTCTTTACTCACCTCCATTGGAAACAGTATCAGCCAGTCCAGCGGCGACAACCAGGTCAACCAGTTGGGTGAATCCATGGGCAGAGAGGACCTCGGCAAGGTTTCCTCTCTCCTCCGGTGGCAGCAGAACCTGGTTGATGGCGTGAATCACCCCGTTGCTGGCTGAGACGTCGACTTGTGTGACTCGTGCCTCATTCACGGTCACGGTCTGTGGGAAGGCAAGACGGGGTAAGTTCGATCAACTAATACATGGAAACTATAAGAAGAGCCTTTTTATACTCTTACATCGAGGGTCATAACTTACGGAGTGGCCGTTGTTGCCAGTTACGCTGATCTTGAGAGGTGCGCCTTGAACAGTCGGTACCATAGCATTACTGCTGAGATCTGAGGACAGGACGCTGTTTGAGACAACGTGGTACAGCAGGACTTTCTTCAGCCTCTCGGGGTCAGACACCAAAGCGTTCACCAGTTGAGAGTCGAGTGCTTGGAAGGCCTCGTTAGTCGGTGCAAAGATGGTGAAAGGACCTGCGAAGGAAGTGCATGTTTTAAGCATACTGTAGATGTTCGAGTGAATAAAACAACCTATCTGGAAACAGGGATAGGAAATGTGCTAACGATTATGCTCTAAAGACAAGAATGCATGACGAATAATTGCCTATGTCTTTGATTAGTTTTGTGTGATTGACTGTTGCCTCATACTGGTTATACTTCGCACAATTAAGCTTATACTGCAATTAAGCTTATACGTGACTTCCGTACCTCCATTGGATACCGTATCAGCCAGACCGGCAGCAACGACGAGATCGACAAGTTGGCTGAATCCAAGACCGGACAAAACCTCGGCCAAGTTGCCCACGTTGTTCTCGGGAGGCAGAAGCACTTGGTCAACCATATGGATCACGCCATTACCTGCCATGAGGTCTGCCCGCAACACAGCCACGCCATTAACAATCACCACCTGCATCGGAATGAGAGGCGGGAGTTAGAATAGTTATGCTGCGGCTTTTCAGATTATGTGATTATGGGAGTTTCTTCCTAGTGTATATATGTATATGTTTGTATTCGGGTGTGCGTGTTTACATCCGTGTGTGTTTTCTGACGGGTATCTGCCAGTCAAGAATTTCAGCGTGAATGACTCAGACTAGAATCCTACAGGAACTCGAAGCACTACTTACTTTGCCATAAATATTGATCCTCAGGTCCTCTCCCTGGACAGTGGTTGCCATGAGGCCATCGCTCAGGTCAGAGGACCGAACAGTGCCAGGAACAACGTGGTACAGCAACACACTCTTCAGCTTCTCAGTGTCAGCGAGCAGTGAGTTCACGAGTTCAGGGTCCAGAGCTTTAAAGGCCTTGTTGGTCGGTGCGAAGATGGTGAAAGGTCCTGTATTGCAGTGAAAACAGTTTGTGTGAGACTTCTCATTCTACTTAGAAAAATGCAAAACGACGTCTTACATAGACAAGAGACATGAAACGATAAAAAGCCATATGAAATCTCACACATAGTAGAACAATATGTATCGACTTAAAAAAAACAACAACAATTGATAAAGAAAATGTATTAAAGCTCGTACCTCCCGTAGAAACGGTCTCAGCAAGGCCGGCGGTCACAACCAAGTCGACGAGTTGACTGAAGCCTTCAGCAGACAAGACTTCAGCCAAGTTGCCGATATTGTTCTCTGGAGGAAGCAGCACTTGGTCGACCACGTGGATAACGCCGTTCCTGGCAGGGATGTCAGCTTGTGTCACTGCCACGTCATTGACAGTCACTCCCTGTGTCAGAAAATTAAATAAAGTTGAGAAATGTGAGACGGATTGGTGTCCATATACCTTCCTAGTTTTCAATGTCTAGTTAGACTGAGTCAGAAACCGTCGAAATCTATTATATCTATGATGACAAATACAGGTATATCTGCATATTTATTTCCTTTAAGGTATCATTTTCGAATGAGTGTTTATAACTCTTAAGAAGTAGAAATACTTGTTTGTGTATACCACTCTCTCTTTCTTTCTCTCTCTCTCTCTCTCTCTCTCTCTCTCTCTCTCTCTCTCTCTCTCTCTCTCTCTCTCTCTCTCTCTCTCTCTCTCTCTTTCTCTATCTATCTTTCTATCTCTCTATCTCTTACACACACACACTCACACACACACAACAACAACACCCACAAAAACAACAACAACACCCATAACACTACTTACATTGCCATTAATATTGATCCTGAGGTCCTCTCCCTGGACAGTGGTTGCCATGAGGCCATCACTCAGGTCAGAGGACAGAACAGTGCCAGGAACAACGTGGTACAGCAACACACTCTTCAGCTTCTCAGGGTCAGCCAGCAGTGAGTTCACGAGCTCAGGGTCAAGAGCTTCAAAGGCCTTGTTGGTCGGTGCGAAGATGGTGAAAGGTCCTGAAGAAGAAAGAATCAAAAGAAAACACATGAGTTCTATACTTAGGAACACTTTACACGTACTTTAGTAAGATGTGTATGAAGATGCGTGTATTTCCATACTCCCTCTCATAATATATCTAGAGACAGAGAGGGGGAGAAGGAGAGGAAGAGAGAGAGAGAGAGAGAAAGAAAGAGAGAGAGAGATAGACGAGAGGAGAAGAGAAAAAGAGAGATAGAGAATAGAAGGGAAAGAGAGAGAGAGAGAGAGAAGAGAAGAGATGAGAAGCGAAGAGAAAGAGAGAGAGAGGGAGAAGAGAAGGGAAAGAGAAAGAGAGAGAGAGAGAAAGAGAAATTGAGGGAGAGAGACTGAGAGAAATTTAAAGAGAGAAGAGAGAGAGAGACAAACAGGTAGATTAGTAGATAGATAAATATATATATATATATATATATATATATATATATATATATACATATACATATATATACATATACAGTATATTTCTGACTACCACCAATACTCCTTCGTAAAACAACATGACTACAAGCCCCTCCAGTACCTACCACCATTGGAGACAGTCTCAGCAAGACCAGCGGTGACAACCAAGTCGACGAGTTGACTGAAGCCTTCAGCAGACAAGACTTCTGCAAGATTGCCGTCCTCTTCGGGAGGCAACAGCACTTGGTCGATAACGTGAACTACGCCATTTCTTGCCATGATGTCAGCTTGAGTGACAGCTGCGTCGTTGACTGTTACTGACTGTTTCAAGAGATTGGATGATGTGCATTAGATGTTGTGGCTTGGATGGAGTAGTCTTTTTTTTTAGATTTTTATTTTTTTTATTATATTTTTAGATTTTGATTTTAGATTTTTTTTTTCTTTTTTTTTTTTCTTTTAGTTTGTCATTTGTGTCATTGCGATTTTGTCCTCACTCGCGAATTCCAATCCATTCCCATTAAGGTTATACGTTGAAACGTCAAGAGAAACCCTTCTTCAGCCCATGATATGTATCCCAATCCCTGATTTACCGAAACAAACCACCTTCAACCTACTTCATATACCCATATTTCTAATCAACAACCCACCATCATAAAAAAAAAAAAAAAAAAAAAAAAAAAAAAAAAAAAATCAACACAGCAATTTCACATAACCAAATATACTCACATTCCCATTAATGTTGATTCGCAAAGGTGACCCCTGGACAGAATCAGCCATCATTCCGTTGCTGAGGTCAGAGGACATCACCCTTCCAGAGACAACATGGTACAGCAAAACGCTCTTCAATTTCTCTGTATCGGCTAAGAGAGAGTTCACCAGCTGTGGGTCCAGGGCCTCGAAAGCCTTGTTAGTTGGAGCGAAGATGGTGAAGGGACCTGGGGAGTGAAGGAAAACATTTGTATTAAGTCTACCCTGGTGAAAGGAACTAGGAAGTGAAGGAAAACATGTGTATTAGATCTACGTGGTGAAAGGAGCTGGGAAGTTAAGGAAAACATGTGTATTAGATCTGGGGAGTGAAGGAAAACATTTGTATTAGATCTGGGGAGTGAAGGAAAACATTTGTATTAGATCTGGGGAGTGAAGGAAAACATTTGTATTAGATCTGGGGAGTGAAGGAAAACATTTGTATTAGATCTGGGGAGTGAAGGAAAACAGATCTGTATTAGATCTACGTGGTGAAAGGACCTGGGAAGTGAAGGAAAATAAATTTATTAAGAGTACGTGGTGAAAGGAGCTGGGGAGTGAAGGAAAACATCTGTATTAGATCTACGTGGTGAAAGGACCTGGGAAGTGAAGGAAAATAAATTTATTAAGAGTACGTGGTGAAAGGAGCTGGGGAGTGAAGGAAAACATCTGTATTAGATCTACGTGGTGAAAGGACCTGGGAAGTGAAGGAAAATAAATTTATTAAGAGTACGTGGTGAAAGGAGCTGGGGAGTGAAGGAAAACATCTGTATTAGATCTACGTGGTGAAAGGAACTAGGAAGTGAAGGAAAATATGTGTATTAAATCTACGTGGTTATGTAGGAGAATGATTTTTTTTTTTTTTTTTTTTTTTTTTGTAGATATGAATTGTATTGGTCGTCGATATATTAGTTATTTAGATGATATGTATAAGAAAGAATGTATCTAGCCAAGTTTGTTACATTGTAATAGACAACAATTATTTTATAACATGTATGATCATGTCCGATTCTTTTGTTTACAAGTTATGATGCGCTTGTGCATGTGCGTGGTTGCACCCACATTCGCGGACACACTCACACACACACACACATACACACACACGCACACACACACAAACAAACAAACACACATACACACACACACACACATACACACACACACACACACAAACAAACACACATACACACACACAGACAAACAAACACACACACAAACATACACACACACAAACAAACACACATACACACACACACACATACACATGCACACACACACATACACACACACACACAAACAAACAAACACACACACATCCATGCAAATGTACTATGTTCTTCACATATCAGTGAGTAACCAACCAAACTTATCAATCATCCTGGAAAATGCAACACAAGCTTGCAACACATGAATACGCGTGATATGTGATCAACACTATAGCATTATCTTACCTCCATTAGAGACGGTTTCTGCAAGACCAGCTGTAACAACCAAGTCGACAAGTTGGCTGAAACCTCTTGCAGTCAAAACCTCTGCAAGGTTGCTTCTTTGCTGTCCCTGCAAGAATAAGAAATATGATAAAATGCAGTTGATTCTAGATATATCGTAGATGTATATACATATATATCAATCTGATAGGCGTTGTGTTATGCATAAAGATAATAAAACCCAAAGTAATAACAAACATCAAAATAATAAAAACCCAAAATAATAACAAACATCAAGATGATAAAAACCCAAAATAATAACAAACATCAAGATAATAAAAACAAAATGATAACAAACATCAAGATAATAAAAACAAAAAACAAAATTATAACAAACATCAAGATAATATAACCCCAAAATCATAACAAAACATCAAATACAAACCTGTGCTTGTATGCAGAGCAGGGAAACCAGCAATATTGCAACGCCTCCTCGAAACATCTTTTCTGCCTGGGTCGCGGTTGCAGGGAAGTCAAGTCAAACCAGTCCTCCTCGAGTCTGGACCGGGAATGTATGACTCCTTGGGTACCTGTCTTTTTATAGACCGCTCTCTTGGACGCTACGTAACACCAGCCCGCCCGCCCACCCGCCAGCCCGCCCGCCCGTCCGCCCGCTCCTACGCGCCGTGGTTGCGCAACGACGGAACGGGACCTCTGGCTAGGGGGGGGGGGGTGTAGGGGTGTGTGTGGGGGTGGGGGATAGGAGGTTGGGCTGGGTTGATGAGGGGGGGGGAGGGGGTTGGGATAGGGGTGTGTGTGTGGGGGGGGTTGGGTTGGGTTGAGGAGTTGGGATAGGGGTGTGTGGGGGGTTGAGGGGGGAAGGGGGTTGGGATAGGGGTGTGTGTGGGGTAAGAGGGGGGGAAGGGGGTTGGGTTGAGGAGTTGGGTGGGGGGTGGGGGGGTTTAGGACGCCGGGCCAACAACAAAAGAAGCATGGAATGCTTACGTAAAGTCGGAGCGTGGGACGTTACGTAACTTACATCCTCAGAGTCTTTAGGATAATCCTTACGTAAAGAAAAATGAGTACGTGCTTAAACCTAATGTAAATCCAAGATATCCATCGCGAAATAACGACAATAACAATAACACAAAGATAGAAAAAAAAAGATAAAAAAAAAACAGACAAATAATAATAAACCTAACAACACTAACAATAACACAAAGATAAAACAGATTTAAAAAAAGCAGAAAGATACCTATAAAAATAAACTTAAAAACAGAAAAAAACAAATATGCTCGTATCCCACGTCGATCGTCCAGGACCGAAAACATGAACCTTGTTTAGGAACTCATGCTACTCTGTCACCCTAAAAATATAAGGAACTTCCTGATATACTGTAGGATTACTTTACTTTTATTAGTATGGGATTGTAGAAGTTGCAAAATTAATACGAAGTAGAGTTTGATGTGAATGTTATCTAAGCCTCATCTTGTTGAAAATGTACTTGCTTTGTAAATTGAAGATCTTGTGATATGATTATTTAATAATGAAACAATATTTGTCTATATATATATATATATATATATATATATATATATATATATATATATATATATATATATATATATATATATATATATATATATATATATATATATATATATATATATATATATATACTTTGTTGTGTGTATTTGTTATTAAAGGAATTATATATCCATTTGTATCATTTTATTTAATCTGATGTGCTTAATTTCTTCACAAATATGTGTAATTTATCAATAATATTGATGAGTACAATCAACTTTATCTTTGTTAACAGTTAATAAATATAACAACAATAATAATGACAGAATCATGATAATGAAGATAACAATGATAATGATGATGATAGCAATAATCATAGTGATGATTATAGTGATGACAATAGTAATGATACCAGTAATAATGATACTGATGATAAGTATAATCTCTATTAC
>BOPN01002908.1:15000-22500 GCA_017312705.2 Penaeus japonicus | reverse complement strand
AAGGCCCGAGGTAAGCAGGTCTGATGGACGAGTCTCTGCAAATGGCTAACTTGAGCGTGCACTCATTGGTGTAGGTGATTCCGTCGTTGCCACAAACGGGGGCGAAGTCGAAGGGGCAGATTTCATTGCACGAGTCTGATTCCTCATCTGCAACAGTACGGAGATTTTAGTTAAGCAACGAATGGTGTTAAATAGTCTATGAGGTTGTAATAGGTTTCGCAATGTCACTGTTCTGTTGATCAGTATATGACACACGTTTATATCACACCGTCTGCAATAGTGTTGATTCTATTGGGATAATTTGTGGTAGTAAATACCAGCGGAGGTTCCGTGCTGTTGCTAAGGTTTCGCAAGGATAAGATCTTCTCAAACCACCAAAGTTGCGAGGCCCCGGGTTGCTTATCATGCAACAAACGACTATGCTTTCTAACTCTCGACAGGGGAAAGAGGTCGAGCAACGCCCCTCCGTCTGCAACATGAGACTACAAACGAAGGGGGGGAGAGGGGGAGGGGGGGAGAGGGGAGGGGGGGGGAGCGTTATTAAAGGTGACAGGTAAAGGGATGACGGTGTTTTTTTTTTTTTTTTTTTTTTTTTTTTTTTGTTATGCAAAGGGAGAACGAGTCGTGCTCATGAAGAAAGGGAAAAGAAATTACATAAAAAGAATATGATGATAATAAATAGGGAATAACTGGCAATGGGGTGTAATAGTCTAAATCAAGATTGATTCTCAATATCAGATTGATATGAAGAAATTTCCCGACGTATGGTTTACCTGAAATCTCCCAACAACTATATCTCCATTCTTTCTTACCAAAGATTCGACCTTACATGCATATCCCAGTAATTAGCAATTGATTAGCAATATACACCCTACCACACCCTTCCAGCAACCAACCTGTAAAAAACCAACCAAAATCAACCACAAATAAAACCAACCATCAAGTAATACCTACCACAACGCGATTCGAAAACCACTTTCAACGAAGGATCTCTGCAAGCTGCAATATCGAACAGACACATGTTGTTGTATGTCCTGCCATCACTTGCACACACGGGGAGGTACTCACGCGTGCACCCCTGGGGACACTGGGGGGATCTGGGGACTGTTGCTGAAGCCTCGGTGTTTTCTAAGGGGAAGGAGAGAAACGCCCATAGTGAGGGGGGAGTTATGTTTTTTAGGGCGTGGGAATTGTTATATTTCCTTGGTGACATTCTTGAGCATGTAAATTTTCATTTGTCTTTCCTTTTAGGTAGTTTGAGAGATTGTGTGATTGTAAGATTCTGAAATGCGTGTTTTATTATTATTTTATATTATTTATTTATGTTTATTTTATTTTTTTTTTATCTTTTTTTATTTATTTATTTATTTTTTTATTATTATTTTTGTCATCACTGGGATAAATTTTTAATACAGTTACATATTCTTCTTTCTAAAATCAGAAAGGGGTTAGATTTTATCTGAAAATTTCAAGAATGTAAATCAAACAATAAGAATATACTCAGTAACGCCAGTAAGCAAAGTAAGTGAAATAGAACATGAAAATAAAACAAAACCCAATTACATAATGTCACTTAATAATGGGTGAATATGACGTCATTCATAGCACAGGATCATATCAATTGTGAGATATCACTTAATATTTATCATCAAATGTAAACGAATACCAGAGTAATACCTGTTTAATTATTAATCAACGAACTTATCAATTATTGATTAACTGATTGGTTATCTATAAACACTGGTCTTTTGCGAAGTATTCACATGGCCTAGAGATTCATAATTTCGTATAGATATTTTCAGAGAATGGGATATGGGAGACTATTTATGTGAAGATATGTCTCGATTCCTCATATAGTTTCAATAGCAACACAACATGTGAAGTAAATACACAGACACACACAGACACACATACACACACATACACACACACACATACACAATCACACACAAAATCGAAGTAAAGTGGGGCAAAACAAAAAAATAGTCAACGAATTTTTCCTTCCGTTTTCCCTTCCACTCAACCACGTACCACTTCCTTCCACTCAACCACGTACCACTTCCTTCCACTCAACCACGTACCACTCCCTTCCACTCAACCACACCACGTACCACTTCCTTCCACTCAACCACGTACCACTCCCTTCCACTCAACCACACCACGTACCACTTCCTTCCACTCAACCACGTACCATTCCCTTCCACTCAACCACACCACGTACCACTTCCTTCCACTCAACCACGTACCACTTCCTTCCTTCCACTCAACCACGTACCACTCCCTTCCACTCAACCACGTACCACTTCCTTCCACTCAATCACATACCACTTACTTCCACTCAATCACACCACGTACCACTTCCTTCCACTCAACCACACCACATACCACTCCCTTCCACTCAACCACACCACGTACCACTTCCTTCCACTCAACCACACCACATACCACTCCCTTCCACTCAACCACACCACGTACCACTCCCTTCCACTCAACCACGTACCACTCCCTTCCACTCAACCACACCACATACCACTCCCTTCCACTCAACCACGTACCACTTACTTCCACTCAACCACACCACGTACCACTCCCTTCCACTCAACCACACCACGTACCACTCCCTTCCACTCAACTACGTACCACTTACTTCCACTCAACCACGTACCACTTCCTTCCACTCAACCACATACCACTTACTTCCACTCAACCACACCACGTACCACTTCCTTCCACTCAACCACACCACATACCACTCCCTTCCACTCAACCACACCACGTACCACTTCCTTCCACTCAACCACGTACCACTCCCTTCCACTCAACCACACCACATACCACTCCCTTCCACTCAACCACACCACATACCACTCCCTTCCACTCAACCACGCACTCACTCCCTTCCACCAACCACCATATACCACTCCCTTCCACTCAACCACACCACGCACCACTCCTTCCACCAACCACGTACCACTCCCTTCCACTCAACCACGTACCACTCCCTTCCACTCAACCACACCACATACCACTCCCTTCCACTCAACCACACCACATACCACTCCCTTCCACTCAATCACACCACGTACCACTCCCTTCCACTCAACCACGTACCACTCCCTTCCACTCAACCACACCACGTACCACTCCCTTCCACTCAACCATGTACCACTCCATTCCACTCAACCACACCACGTACCACTCCCTTCCACTCAACCACGTACCACTCCCTTCCACTCAACCACACCACGTACCACTCCCTTCCACTCAACCACGTACCACTCCCTTCCACTCAACCACACCACGTATCACTCCCTTCCAATCAACCACGTACCACTCCCTTCCACTCAACCACACCACGTACCACTCCCTTCCACTCAACCACGTACCACTCCCTTCCACTCAACCACACCACGTACCACTCCCTTCCACTCAACCACGTACCACTCCCTTCCACTCAACCACGTACCACTCCCTTCCACTCAACCACACCACGTACCACTCCCTTCCACTCAACCACTTACCACTCCCTTCCAATCAACCACACCACATACCACTCCCTTCCACTCAACCACACCATATACCACTCCCTTCCACTCAACCACACCACGTACCACTCCCTTCCACTCAACCACGTACCACTCCCTTCCACTCAACCACACCACGTACCACTCCCTTCCACTCAACCACGTACCACTCCCTTCCACTCAACCACACCACGTACCACTCCCTTCCACTCAACCACGTACCACTCCCTTCCACTCAACCACACCACATACCACTCCCTTCCACTCAACCACGTACCACTCCCTTCCACTCAACCACACCACGTACCACTCCCTTCCACTCAACCACACCACGTATCACTCCCTTCCAATCAACCACGTACCACTCCCTTCCACTCAACCACACCACGCACTACCTCCTTCCACTCAACCACGTACCACTCCTTCCACTCAACCACACCACGCACCCTTCCACTCAACCACACGCATTACTCCCTTCCACTAACCACACCACGTACCACTCCCTTCCCTCCACTCAACCACGACCACCCCTTCCACTCAACCACACCACATACCACTCCCTTCCACTCAACCACACCACATACCACTCCCTTCCACTCAACCACGCACTACTTACTTCCACTCAACCACACCACGACTACCTCCTTCCACTCAACCACGACCACTCCTTCCACTCCAACCACGTACCACTCCCTTCCACTCAACCACGTACCACCACTCCCTTCCACTCAACCACACCACGTACCATTCCCTCCCACTCAACCACGTACCACTCCCTTCCACTCAACCACACCACATACCACTCCCTTCCACTCAACCACACCACATACCACTCCCTTCCACTCAACCACACCACATACCACTCCCTTCCACTCAACCACACCACATACCACTCCCTTCCACTCAACCACACCACATACCACTCCCTTCCACTTAACCACACTACGTACCACTCCCTTCCACTAAACCACACCACATACCACTCCCTTCCACTCAACCACACCACGTACCACTCCCTCCCACTCAACCACGTACCACTTCCTTCCACTCAACCACACCACGTACCACTCCCTTCCACTCAACCACACCACATACCACTCCCTTCCACTCAACCACACCACGTACCACTTCCTTCCACTCAACCACGTACCACAAGGCCCAGCCGAGACCACGAAAACAGACGAATCTCTACACGCTGTCATATTCAGAAGACACATGTTGTTGTACGTTTTGCCGTCGCTTCCACAGACGGGGAGGTACTCGCGAGTGCACCCTACGGGACAGCGTGGGGGGGCCGGGGGCGGGGGGACTTCCTGGTCTGGAGAAAAAAGGAAGTTTGGTGATGCTTGTTTTTTTTTTTTTTTTGGTTCGGTTATCTGGTTATTTTGATTGTGTGGGTGTGTTTGGGTGGGTGGGGTTGGTGTTGGTGGGTTGGTGTGTGGGTGTTTGGGTGTGGGTGTTTGTGTGTGTGTGTGTGTGTGTGTGTGTGTGTGTGTGTGTGTGTGTGTGTATGTATGTATGTGTGTGGTGAGTATTCAAATACCCACCATTACCTATAAAAAGAAACCCGTATTTGTATAAATAAGGAAACATTAACACCCTTTAAATAAGGACCCCCTTATTTAAAAATTTAAAAATTGCCTCGCCCCGTTTTCTCCTAACCTAAACATAAGCTCCAAGTCACAAGTCACAAATCATCGTGAAGAAGAAGAAAGAGAAGAATAAGAAGTATAGGAAAGATGACGAAGAAGAAGAAAGAAGAAGAAGAAAGAGAAGAATATGAAGCATAATAAAGAAGAAGTGTAAGAAAGAAGAAAAATAAGAAGAAAGAGAAGAATTAGAAGTATAAGAAAGAATAAGAACTATAAGAAAGAAGAAGAAAAAAAAAAGAGAAGAAGAATAAGTATAAGAAATAATAATCATAATAATAAAAAAAACTCCAAAACTTACTATACAGAATCTCAATCAACCACAAAAACCGTGACCTTTGACACACTCACCGCAGACACCATCTTTCTCCTTAACGATAAAGGGGTCACGACAGGTCACGGACTCAAGACGACAGCTGTTGGCATAAGTCCTGCCGTCACTCCCGCAAACAGGCTCGTAAATCCGCGTGCAGAACTTCGGACACGGCGGGCGAATGCGCTTGTTCGGATCCACGACTGAGAAAATGAGGACATGTTTTGGACGTGTTCTGGACATGTTCTGGACGTGTTTGTTTTGGTTTGGTTTGTGGTGTTCGGTGGCGAGGATGCTGTTTTGTTATTGTGATGATTGTGATGATGGTGGTGATGATGATGATGATGAAAATTATGAATATGATGATGATGATGATGATAATGATGATTATGAAAATTATGATAATGATAATGATGATAATCATAATGATGATAACGATGATGATATTAATAATGATAATGAAAATTATGAAAATGAGGATGATAATGATGATACTGATGATAATGATAAAGATAATGAAGGAGATGTTATTAATGATCATGATAATGATCATAATAACAATGATAATGATGATAATAGTGATGATCATAATAATGATAATAGAGATGATAAAAAACAATGATTATAATATAAATTCATATAATCAAAATGATAATCATTATAAATACCAAATAATGATGATGATAATAGTAAAAATAATAATGATGATGATAATGATAATAGTAACAATAACAACTGAATAAAAATAAAGATAATGAATACATTAAGAATATCAGTCACCATCCATCCTAAAATATAGAAAGAAATATCTATAAATAACAAGTAATATAATCTCGCAAAATAAAATACAAGGTATCGAGACCAAGCACAATATCAACAACAACAAAAAACAAAAACAAAGTAAACCCAATTTCATGAACACAATAGACAAACATAGATGGTCGAAAACCCTTAGCTGACACTTACCACAAGCACCCTTATGCCTCGGCCGTATGCCTTGACTCGCATAGAAGCAGGCATTGAACATGAGGACGCAGGGGTTAGGATATGTAAGGCCGTTATTCCCACACACGGGGTCGCTATCTCGCGGGCATACGTAGAGACACGGGTCGGGCAGGGCTGCAAGAGAGAGAGGATATAAGGATTGAAGGATGCGCGGCGAGTCCTTCGCTGTAAGATGAAGGAAAACGCAAAATTTGGGATGTTTTAGCGGAAGGAAACCGGAGGAAAGCTGCCGGATGGAAAGTGAAAGAAAACGGGGTGTTTGGGATGCGTCAGGGGAGACTGAAGGAAATTCGGAGTTGGGTTAATCTTTTAATAAGAGGGGAAGAAAACGTGAATTTAGGATTATGTGATCAAGTTAGTGATAGATCATGGATATAAAGTGAAGGGGAATGAATATGTTAATAGATTAGAATCATGAAGTGAGAGAGGGGACGGAGATAAAAGGAGATAGGGATGCGTGATCAAGTTAATGGTAGACTAAATTTTGCGCAGAAATATATAGGTACGCACACTACTGAATGATTCACATATGCACATTTGAGGAAGTAGATATTTCTATTAATTTGTTTCCAAAAGTTGTACATTAACGATAAAATACAATAAAAAAAAATTCATTCACAATATGCAACCTTTTGCTTTTGGAAACTTAAATTCCGTTCCATTCTCTCTGAAATCCCAATAAGTTATAAAAAAAAAAACACAAATAAACAATAATCCCACAACTTAATCCTACTCTACATACACTTACACACCAACACACACACACTAACATAACTTCACCACCTCACACTATCTCATCCAAAACCTCTACTTTTCCCACCTCCAACAAGCAGAAATTAAAAAAAAAAAAAAAAAAAAAAAAAAAAAAAAAAAAAAAAAAAAAAAAAAAAAAAATTCTCACTTACTACAAGGTCGATTTCTGACGATTTCGAGGGACGAGTTCTTACAAGCCTCGACAGAGTAGAGGCAGAAGTTTGGATAAGTGAAGCCGTTGTTGGCACAGAGGGGC
>BOPN01002908.1:0-10000 GCA_017312705.2 Penaeus japonicus | reverse complement strand
TTTATGGTTGCAATGTGGTAGCAATAAACCAGATGAGATTTCTGTGGTAAACATTGTTAGCGTAATATGATAGGACTTGTTGGTGCCTTGTATTTATTTATTTTTCTTTATTTTCAATTAGAAGTAAAGGTGGGTTGGCAGTAATGACAGTAATTAGAAATATGATCATTTACTTTGTAATTAAGCAAACTGGATGATAATTAAGTAATAACGGGTCATAATAGTAACGATTATATAATGTTATATCATTATATCATTATTTTTATTTGTTATCCATTTCACTATCATTGGATTTAATATTCGTGTTATCATTATCATTATCATTAATTTCATATTAATGACAACGATAATACTACCGCTGATAATGATAGTTATTATTATCATCATTGATTTCTCACAGTCGCTATATCTATCATCCTTAATAATCATAATTACTTCGCTATTCTTCCTGTTATCATTATCATCATCATCACTATTAGCAAATGCAGTATAGACGGTATTAAAATCATAACAATGATTAACACTGCAAAATTACTCTCATCATCTTAATTTCCTTTGTTATTCTTTGTAGTAATAGCGCCAAAGTGATTACATCAAAAAGAAATTTATAATTATGATGTGCAGATGATGTAATTGTAAATCTATATAATTATTATCATTATTTACGCTCACAATCCATTATGGTGTTGTAATCACCATTAGCGTCAACACCATCGCCAGTTACATATAATTTTGAGCATCATGAATAACCACAGTCATGTCATTGATAATAATCACAGCTACAAACGTAATTATAATCATTAACCGTCGTAAGAATCAACAGAATAATCAATTACTCCCAACAATTCGCTTAAAAAAAAAAAAAACGAAACGAAAAAAAAAAACACAAAAAAACACCGAAACATAATAAACTATTGATAAAGATGATGGTAATGATGATAATCTTAATGATAAAGATAATGATTAAACCACTTCTGCTACTACAATTACTACCATTACTACTAGTAATGACAAAAAAAAAAAAAAAAAAAAAAACACCGAAAAACAAGAATCCCAAAACCCCAACCCCCCCCAAAAAAAAATACAATAAACACACACACACACATAGCTATCTAAACTCCCCAAAAGTCGGTACGTGAGGGAGCGATAAAGTGCCACCCTTCCACAGTGACAGACAGCGTCGAACTGGCCCTCCACATGTGTCTCTGTCTTCGGCAAATACAGGAAGTTCTCAAGGTCTGGTTACCCGGCTCGGATGCGGCTGAGAGGTTGCTATGGAAACGGAGAGCAATTAAAGTACCGATGGTGCGTGGTCGTGTTTGTGTGTGTGTGTGTGTTTAGGCGTGTGTGTGTTGTGTGTGTGTGTGTTTAGGCGTGTGTGTTGTGTGTGTGTGTGTGTTTAGGCGTGTGTGTTGTGTGTGTGTGTGTGTGTTTAGGCGTGTGTGTGTGTGTGTGTGTGTTTGTGTGTGTTGGTATACACGAATAACTATGTATCTTTTATTCATCGTTATTGTTATTATCATGATGGTTATTCATTATTGTTATTATCATAATCCTCTTCATCATCATTATAATCATCATCACCATCATCACCACCACCATCACCATCATTATAATCATCACCACCACCATCACCTTAGCCATCACCATCATCACCACCACCACCATAGCCATCACCATCATCATAATCACCACCATTATCACGACCACCATCACCATAATCACCACCATCATCATAATCACCACCACCATCACGGCTACCATAGCCAACACCATCATCACCATAGCCATCACCATCATCATAATCATCACCACCACCATCATCACAATCATCACCATCACCATACCCATCATCATAATCACCACCATCACCATCATCCCAGCAATCACCACCACCATCATCACAATCATCACCATCACCATACCCACCACCATCATCAAAATCATCATCATCATCACCATAACCACCACAATAATCACCATCATCATCCCCTCTCAACTTGACAGCTAATACGCACAATATCTCAAGAATATTTCGACCGGAGAATATTGCGCAGCATTAAAGAGAGACAAAGATTAATATTCTTTCTTCAAGGAGCAAGATAACGACATGTAAAAAAAAAAAAAAAAAAAAAAAAAAAAAAAAAATAAAAAAAAAAAAAAAAAAAAAAAAAAAAAAAAAAAAAAAAAAAAAAAAAACATACAGTGAGGTCCAGAGTGCCATCGTAAGGGCATCGGAACCATATATTTTAACTATTACTTTTGAGATTTCACTTTGGATAAGGACGATAAAAAATGATATGTTTACGGATCATAGAGAAATATTTCAAGCTGAACGGCGAGGAGCAGTGAACGTTATCCAAAATAGAGTTGCCATATTTTTTTCTTCTCATAAATAGAGTTGCCATATTTTTTCCTCTCATAAATAGAGTTGCCATATTTTTTATCTTTCATAAATAAAGTTGCCATATTTTTTCTCTTATAAATAAAGTTGCCATATTTTTTATCTTACATAAATAAAGTTGCCATATTTTTCTCTCTCATAAATAAAGTTGCCATATTTTTCTCTCTCATAAATAAAGTTGCCATATTTTTCCTCTCATAAATAAAGTTACCATATATTTGTGTATCTTTCATAAATAGAGTTGCTATATTTTTTTCCTCTCCTAAATAAAGTTGCCATATTTTTTTCCTCTCATAAATAAAATTGCCATATTTTCCCCCTTTCATAGATAAAGTTGCCACATTATTTCCTCTCATATATAAAGTTGCCATATTTTTTCCTCTCATAAATAAAGTTGCCATACCCCACCCCACCCTCATAAATAAAGTTGCCATGTTTTATCCCTCTCATAAATAAAGTTGCCATATTTTTTCCCCTCTCATATTGATTTTCGTTTTTCAAAGGCTGTAAAATTTACGTTCACTCGCTAAATCAGATCAAATAACATTTACAGATTCACTATGAGCAAGAAGACTTTTTAATATATATCTATTGTATATCTATATCTCTCTTTACATACAATATATATATATATATATATATATATATATATATATATATATATATATATATATATATATATATATATATATATATATATATATATAAATGCAACAAAGGGCGGAAAGCAACACAGAGGAACATGCAAATGGTAAGGTCGGTGCGTAACGGCGTGTGTGTGTGCAGTGTGCAATACGTGTCTCGGAGTGATTATGCTGTGCATTGTAGCTTGGGGAGAACGGATAGTACGTACAGGAGGGAAAGAGAGAGAGGGAGGGAGAATGAGAGAGAGGGAGAGAATGAGAGAGAGAGAGGGTGAGAGGGAGGGAGGGAGAGAGAGAGAGGGGGGGGGAGAGAGAGAGAGAGAGAGAGAGAGAGAGAGTGAAAGAGAGAGTGAGAGAGTGAGAGAGAGAGAGAATTAGAGAGAGAGGGAGAATGAGAGAGAGATAGAGAGAGAGGATGAGAAAGATATATATATATATATATATATATATATATATATATATATATATATATATAGAGAGAGAGAGAGAGAGAGAGAGAGACATCTCAACATTCAAACATAAGTCACATCTTGCGTGCCAAGGATTGATATTTGGTACAATCAATTGCAGTGCAAATCTTAATACAAATGGTACTTGGAACATGAAGGAATGTAAGAATACCATAAAATAAAAGAATAAGGTCTAGATAGTCGTAAATAAAAATGAAAAACTATAATCTGTACAATAAAAGAAAAAAAAAAGGTTGACATATTCCAGATTTTTCTTTTTTTTATATATCCGATTCACACATTATAATTTTTCATCTCAAGAGTTTTATGCTCATTAATAACAACAAAAAGCCGTCATTTGTCATGTGGTGACAGGCAGTGACCCCTTCCAACTTGTCACGTGACACACACAGCTGAAGATATATGGAAATCTGCGAGGACATTTGCACAAGCAGGGTGTGTTTAGGAGTGACACCGGATCAGCTGATCATCCGTGATTGTGGGAAAGAAAGATTTCACTTTCGTTGCACGCACATGCACACGTCGATGCACACACAGAGCCTTCCCTCAACAGAGATGCTTGTATGTGCGCACATAAACGCACGCGCGCGTACATATATATACACAGAAACGTATAAATTGAAGTACTTTTCATATGAAATATATCTTATATTTCATATGAAAAATGTAACTATATCTATATCTATATCTATATCTATCTATCTTTCTATTCATATATATATAATATATATATGTATATATATATACATATATATATATATATATATATGCAGTATATACATAGACACACACACATATATAACACACGCACACACACACACTCCTCACCCCGGCACCTGCCCTTCTCCCACCAACTGCGAGGACCGCGAAATGCTAGTGTATGCCAAGTGGTCATGTTCACATCGATAACACTGGCTGAACACGATGATGGATTTCGCATGTGAAATGTGTGCTGTATGTTTATCTTTGATCGAATTAATTAGCGAGTGCTGTTCCACCCATGAGTGACACGCGGCTTGGAGTGGAAAACATCATGTCTGGCCGGTTGAGCCTTTTGAGGTTGCGAGGAGATAAAGTGATTGCTGTCTCTGTTGGCATTGGTATTTTTGACTTTGTTGTGATTATTATCATTATTGTTGGTCGTATTGCTATTAGTGATACATTTTGTTATTTTGCTGAGTTTTTACTGTCGGTATTATCCTAATTGGTGTTATAATTATGATAACGAACGCTATTATCAAAGTAATTGTCTCAATGGATGAGTATTTTACTCTTTTTGTAATGCGTTTTGAGTCATTTAAGAATGACCTAGATACTTAAGTAGATATATTTACCCTGATATCTTTTCTTTTGCATTTACTGAAAGAAAATGAAAAATAATTAGCGACCGTCTGCTGTCTTGGCGCCTGAATGTTTACACTCAATGACAAAATACTTTCCTTGCCTTTCCGTATGATTTCATGATTCAGAATTTAATACAGGTCTGTGGCACCGCCGGTCTCTCTCTCCTTCTCTCTCTCCTTTTCTCTCTCTCTCTCTCTCTCTCTCTGTCTGTCTCTATCTCTGTCTCTGTGTCTCTCTCCCTCCCTCTCTCTCACTTTTGAAAAGCTATTCATTCCTTTAGTAGGATTGAAATCTTGCTTTGGTCAATTTCATTCCAACTACTATCAAATTGTTGAATTACACCCCCACCCATACACTTTGCACACACACACACACACACACACACATACATATGCATTCATTATATATATATATATATATATATATATATATATATATATATATATATATATATATACATATCAATACCAATATGAACATACATATAGACAACAGCAATGAAGATTAAAAGAAATAATGATGGTGGTAATAACAACCACAAAAAGGATAACAATGCAATGGTTATATATCAGTGATGACAATTTTAACGATACCAGCCATACAGATAATAACAATATAAATAATATAAATATCCATATCAATCTGTCTATCAATATACTCAAATATCTTCAACTCAGCAAGCCGTAAAAAAAAAAAAAAAAAAAAAAAAAAAATCCACGAAAGGCGTATTCACTAATCTGAATACGTTGTAACATATACTAACACCATATCCTTAAAGTAGGATGAACACAAACCAAATATATTTTCCGAAGGAGATGTAGGACTTCAGCTGTAGGATGTGTCAATTGATACAGGCATATGAAGGAAATCACATACAAGCAAGACTCAAGGACAAACAAAGAAAACAAAATGCATCTTCCTCGACATGGCTACGTCATCAAAGCAAAAGATCACATACAAAGAAAGAAGAAGAAGAAGAAGAAGAAGAAGAAGAAGAAAAAAAATCATGAAAATACAAAGACCTTGAAATGGAATTTTCCCAAAAAAGTTTGTCCCAGTTGTTGGCTGATCTCCGGGCCTTATTAGATAACGATTGAAGGATCGTGTGTCAAAGATTCCTTGAAGGATTGGCCTCAAGGAACCCCGGAGGAAAGTCTTACTAGGACCATCACACATCCTGAGGATAGTTTAGTTTCAATAACAAAATGTGCGTGGAGATAATAGTTATAATGATGATGTGATGGCAATGATAAAATTAATGATAATAATGATATTAATGATAATGATGATAATAATAATGATTAAAAAGTGATAACAATGATGATGATAAAGATAATGATGATATTAATAATAATGATGATGGTAATAACAATAACATTAACGAAAATGAGAATGATAATGATAATAACAAAAATGATTTTAATATTAAATACTAAAACATTAATAATCTCTGCTACTACTACTCATACTACTCTCTCTACTGCTACTCTCTCTACTCTCTCTCTCATGCTCTCGTCATCTCTACTCTCATCTCTCTCTCTTTATGATGATGATATATATACTATTATCATCATCAGCATGACTATCTAAACATACATATATACATTATATACATCATATATATGTATATATACATACATGACCATAACATACATGTGTTCTTTGTCATGTCGTGATGTGCAATGTATTAGTGGCAGAACATACGTGACTGTTTTCAGTGTGTATGCACACACAAACTACTTACACACACACACTCACACGAGCACACACATCACATAACTTTATGGAGGCTGACTGGAGTGAGGAGGCAGGATGGGGAGGATCGAGGAGGATGAAGGAAGGAATGACGGATGAGGCACAATAAATGATGGACAAGTCGATTTGCATCTCGGAGGATGTAAAAGGATAGAGGATTGAAGGAGGACTAAGGAGGATGAGGGGGGAGAGGATGGGGGATCGGACAATGTAAGGAGGAAGATGACGGTGGAGGAGGAGCACAGATGCATGATGATGACGGACAGACGGACACACAGACACGAGCGCAAGTGCGAGCGCACACACACACGCATGCGAGCGATGAGCGCATGCACAGAGGAGACAGCAGGAGGAGGAGGAGATATAGGACAAGGAGGAGGAGGAGGAGAATGAGGAGGGCAAGTAGGATGAGGTGGAGGAGGAGGAGGAGGAGGAGGAGGAGGAGGAGAAGCAATAGGAGGAAGAGGAAAAGGTGGAGGAGGAGGAGGAGGAGGAGGAGGAGGAGGAGGAGGAAAAGGAGGAGAAGCAAGAGGAGGAGGAGGAGGAAGAAGAGGAGGAGAAGCAGGAGGAGGAGGAGGGGGGGGGGAGAAGAAGAGGAGAAGCAGGAGGAGGAACAGGAGGAGGAAGACAAGGAGGAGAAAGAAGAGGAGGCGGAGTATGCGGAGGTGAAGGAGATATGAGGACAAGGAGGAGGAGGAGGAGAATGTGGAGGGCAAGTAGGATGAGGTGGATGAGGTGGAGGAAGTGGTGGAGGAGGAGGAGGAGGAGAATGAAGAGGGCAAATGGGAGGAGGTGGAGGAGGAGGAGGAGGAGGAGGAGGAGGAGGAAAAGGTGGAGAAGCAGGAGGAAGGGGGGGGGGAGGAAGAAGAAGAAGAGAAGCAGGAGGAGGAGGAGGAGGAAGAACAGGAGGAGAAGCAGGAGGAGGAGGAGGAGGAAGAACAGGAGGAGAAGCAGGAGGAGGAGGAGGAGGAGGAGGAGGAAGAACAGGAGGAGAAGCAGGAGGAAGGGGGGGGGGGGGAGAAGAAGAGAAGCAGGAGGAGGAACAGGATGAGGAAAACAAGGAGGAGAAATAATAAGAGGATGATGCTGATGAGAAGCAGGAGGAGAAAGAAGAGGAGGAGGAGTATAAGGAGGTGAAGGAGAATGAGGAGGACAAAGAAGAGAACGAACAGAAAAAGAAGAGAACGAAGAGAAAAATAAGAGAAAAAGGAGGAGGTGAACGAGGATTAAGAGAAGTAGGAGCAGTAATAGTAATAACGATAAAATTGTGATAATACTAAAAATAAAATAAAATAAATAATGAGAGTAATAATAATGATATAGTGACAATACCAATAGTAATAGTAAAAGAAATGAAAACCCCATTTCCTCTCCTAAAAAAACAAAGAATGGGATAAACAGGGGAAATCAAGCAGGCCCACAAAAGGACTTTACACTGGAATCACGTCAGTAAAACAAACAAACAAACAAACAAAAAGCAATCCATAATGGCCGGCGCATGTCCCAGGCGTCAACGGGTTAATGACAAGCAAACAAAAGACTCAGGCAGAAGGCAATCAGTTACCTTGTATACCTCCGTCATTAGCCGATCGATATCCTGTTGGTTCTTCGAGGAAAAGAGGATTATCTTAAACTCATCAACTTGAAGTTACGTGAACTCCAGCCATCACAAAAGGTCTTAAACTTTATCGCCAATTTAATTGCTCGCCTTGCTTGCTTCTCGTAGTCATTATGACACGGATTAGAGGGTCATTATATACTTTGCTCTTAGCTTTAGCAGGGAATTTTTCGTGGTTAAGTTAGGCAACAGTATGATGCTGCTATTTAAGTTTGGCTAATGCAGTATCGGTGAAATTGGAACACTTTGGGAGTTCCTTTAGGCAGACTCCCCATGATTATAAATCGTAGGTCACTGTACCCGAGTACATGTTGCATTTCATTGTCATTCAACACTCGACGAGTAATGTTTTTCCAGCGTTCTGCGAGAAATGGGGCGCGGGATTTGGGAAGGTGGGAGGGCTCGACGGCGCTGGTACGGGATTTCGTTGTTTTCAAGATCACAAACATTCAGGGAATCGAGAAACTCTTTAGTTACGAGTGAAAGTGGCAAGCTGGTCTATACAGTAACTCATTGATGGGACAATAAATAATAACATTTCAACGGTGTTAGAAAATGAACGATGGTAACAGCAAAACAGATCCACTACATAGAAAATATAATCAAAATTAAAATGACACAAGCAACACGTACACACAAGCACCACAAACAACAACAAAAACAAACAACTCCTACTAAAACTATGCTAACAGTAACACAACCATCCGCCCCCCCCCCTTACGCAGCACAACACAACACGGAATATTTCCTCCCATGTTGCATACCTCAACACCAACAATAACACAACAGCAACATCATTTCAGGACCAACACAGAACTTGCGGTTCTAAACAGCAAACACAAACTCCGCTGGAAACACACGATCGGAACACATGTATAAGCAACAGGGAGAATACATCGGGATAAAAATGGTCAAAATAAAGTTTTCCCTCAACATTGTATTTGGAATCAGACCATCATGAAGCGAGCCGCGTCCATCAACAAACCAGCCAGGACCAACTCTGTTAGTTTTAGTACACTGGAGACTCGAATTAAAAAAGAACAATTTTCGAAAATGTAGATTTATGAGGGATCTCTTATGCCCAGGGTATGTAGCGTTTTAGTTTTGGTCGAGTTTTTTTTTTCTTATTCATTCGTTTATGCATTCTTGTTTTCTTTCTTTTTGATTTCTTATTAAGATATATTTTATCCCATTGTTTACCTTTAAATATCTCAAAGCCCCCCTTCATATCTGGACGGAAGGTTTAGAGGAAAAAAAAGAAAAAAAAAAGAAAAAAAATCTTATTAAAAAAAACTTGTATTATTAACTACATATAATCCAAAGTTTATGAAAACTACAAAAAAAAATATGCAAGTTGAAAAAAAAAAGAAAAAATACTGTCTGAGATGACATATGGTTATAAATTACAAAGCGTATGATTAAAAAACAGACAACTAAGCGTAAAACCGTGTTGCATGGTAGCCACTGCAGTTGCTCAAATATGCAAAAAAACAGAACAGGTGGAAGATTTAGTTCATAGGAATCTGAAAACTTTAGAAAAGGATTTTTTTGTAAAAAATTGAAAACCAAAAATGCGTAGAATAGAAATGGAGGGGTGTTGTAATAAAAGAGAGACGTAAAACAAATGACTATCGAGCATGGACAGTGAGAGAAAAAGAGGAAGAAATGCAAGAACACCTTGTGCAGGAGGGATACACAAATGGAAGAGGAAAGAAAAGCAAGCAGATTTGTGTCTACACACACACACACACACTATATATATATA
>BOPN01002907.1:138614-141114 GCA_017312705.2 Penaeus japonicus | reverse complement strand
TACACACACACACACACACACACACACACACACACATATATATATATATATATATATATATATATATATATATATATATATATATATATATATATATATATATATATATATATATATATATATATATATATATATATATATATATATATATATATATATATATATACATATATGCATTGTGCATATCTGTATATATACATACATACATATATAAACATTTATGTATATGCATATGTTAGTATGTATATATGTATATACATACATATATACATATGTATTATACACACGTACGAGAAGATGGTAGAATGCAGTAACGCATTTCTAATATATACAAATTTTTACCTCCCTGACCGGGACTCGAACCCGCGCCATAAGATTGACAGATATGGAGGTGATAACGCTCGGCTACACGACCCGACAAAAGAGATGTTCAACCAGACGCCTTATGAGATGTCATGGACCTTACCTATGTGTTCTTAGCAGAACAGTGATAGCGAATTTTTACGAACAACTTCCGCGGGCACTCGGCAGCAACGGAATTTGTATATATTAAAAATGCGTTACTGCATGCTACCATCTTCTCATATATATAAACTCGGTAACATGATTTGGGACTTTAATTTGTGATTCAGTTGCTGCCGAGTGCCCGCGGGAGTTGTTCGTAAAAATTCGCTATCATTGTTCTGCTAAGATCACATAGGTAAGGTCCGTGACATCTCATAAGGCGTCTGGTTGAACAACTCTTTTGTCGGGTCATGTAGCCGTATCTGTCAATCTTACGGCGCGGGTTCGAATCCCGGTCAGGGAGGTAGAAATTTGTATACACATGTACACTCACATATATATATATATATATATATATATATATATATATATATGAATCTATGCTTTCCGGCACCAGCCTTAAGGCAACAAAGAGGAGGCTCAGAATAGGGAAAAGCCAAATATATGCAGTAAAGAAACCCAGGGGAGAGGTGACATACAATAAAAGTGAAATTATCTATGTAATAGAAGACTTCTATTGAGACTCAAACGATCAACCATGTACGGAGACAAACACAACAGTTGGAGACGTTCTGAATATTATGGTAGAAAAAGTAACAAGGTCGCTAAAAGGCATAAAAAGAGGAAAAGTACCAGGACAAGATGGCATTAGTGAAGATCTTATTCAAGATTCAGGAGAGATTGCGGCAGTAAAACTGGCCAATCTTTTTTACTAATGTCTAAGCCTCGGTAAAATTCTGAAATCCTAGATAAACGCAATAATAAATTTAATACACAATAAGGGGGGCACAAAAGACTTAAAGTTTTACCAACCTATAAGCCTCCTCTCAGTTATTTATAAACTGTTCACTGATGCATTAGATTCAAAACAACCCAGGGAACAGGTAGGGTTCCACAGCGGATTCTCAACTACAGACCATATCCAAACAGTAACCCAAATAAGAGAGAAAACAAATGAATATAGGAAGCCTCTGTGTATGGCGTTCGTAGATTACGAAAAGGACTTCCATTCGGTACATATAGTAGCAGTACTAGATGCAATTCGTAAATAAGGAGTAGGGGGAAATATATTGCAGATTATTAGAGGCTATATATAGAGATGGTACAGTGACCATCAAAATGCAAGCAGAAACCAATGCAATACCAATAAAAAGGGTGTGTGGCAGGGCGACACCATCTCACCGAAGCTGTTTACAGCTTGCTGAGAGGAAGTATTCAAGAAGTTAGCTTGGAAGGAGAAAAGGATTAAAATAGGAAATGTATACCTAAGCAATCTAAGATTTGCAGATGACAATGGTATTGTGTCAGCAAATGAATTACAGCAATTACTAAGCGATTTGAATAGTGAAAGTCTGAAGATTGGCCTTAAAATGAACATGAAAAAGACTAAAGTTTATGTGCAACAGTTGGACCCCAGTTAAGCAAATACAAATACATGGAGAGGTACTAGAAGCAGTAAGCGAGTATGTATACCTAGGGTAACTCATCCAGACGAATACATCCTGCAAAGCCAAGATAAAACGGCGAATCAGGCTAGGCTGGATTGCCTTCGGTACACATAGTAATATATTACGAGGTCTGCTGCCACTATGTCGAAATAGAAAGGTTTTTGACCAATGTGTCCTCCCCGTCATAACATATGGGTCAGAAACATGGACTACAACCAAAGTACTTGAGAGGAAATTAGTAACTGCTCAAAGAGGAATGGAAAGACTTTTGCTAGGAGTTAGCTTAAATGACAGGAAAACAAGTGGACAAAGAAAACAACAGAATGGGAAATACACGACACAAAGAGACCAAGGGCTAGACCAAAGACAAGATGGCGGGATGAAATAACGAATTCGTAGAGTAAACTGGAATCAAAGGACACAAGGCTGGAGTGACTGGAATAGATTGAGAGAGGCCTGCGTCCTGTAGTGAAATGATACAGGCTGATGATGGTGATGATGATACACACACACACACACACACATAGACACACACATATGTACATATA
>BOPN01002907.1:112500-122500 GCA_017312705.2 Penaeus japonicus | reverse complement strand
TCGTTTCTGTCTCTCCCCCATTGCTCTCTTTTTCACCGTCTTTGAATATCTATCAGTGTATAGATTGGTAGGACAGACAGACATACCCACACCCACACATCCGTCAATACTGATCACGAGTCAAAAACTCACTGGGTGGATGAAGGTGCGACAGCAACTTAACAACGGGGGGTAAAGGACATCTTTTAGAAAGAAACAAAAATACACTCAAGAAAACAAAGAAAATATAGGTACTCCACATATAGCAAACCACTTTTTTGCCTTTTTTCTAACTGAACATTATGCTCGCTTAGAGTGGATTTGGACGTAGAGGATCACTTTAAAAATGGAAGTCGCTAGAACGTATTCAAGAAAGCTCGGAGGATCATGGAGCCTTATGGTTTTTTATGCCCGAGCATCGCCATTACCAAGATGCTTCCAGAAGGCCTTGGGAGTCCGGGAATGGGTTCCGATAATTGGAAAGTAACGTTGGATTGAGGCTGTCTAAAATGGATTCTCATTATGGCGCGAGACTCTCTCGTGAAGGTGTATGTGTGCGTAGGGTGCGTGAGGGGTTGTTGTGCTTGTGTCTATGGAGGAAAGGAATATTGTGTGAGAGTTGTTTCGTATTGTCAGTTAGTATCTATTTGATAATATGGGTGTGTGTATGTTATGAACTTTTATATATATTTGTGGATTATTGGAGTATGTACCTGTGTGTGTTGGGAATGCAGGGATATACTTTGTTAGTATAAACTCTAAGATTAATCTACGTTTTAGTCTCAGTTACTTTGTCACTTATTTTTTACATTCTCCTTTATCAATATCTAAAGAAACAGTATAATGTATAAACTGAATCAGAACTAAGGAAACACGAAGGTAAACAGTTCCTCTAGTGAAGCTATAATACCATGTGTCATTGGCATTTGAAGTCCCTTGCCTCTTCTCTCTCTCTCTCTTTCCCCTTTCTCTTTTTCACCTTTTATAAGAAGATATCCATGTCACATATGAATGAAGACAATCTGGTGAGAAACAAAGGATTGCATCTTTAATATATTGAAAAAAGGGAAAAATACTAAATAGGAATAGAGATAATGATAACAAAATAATAACCATAACAATTACATTGATAGCAATAGAGATAAAACATAAGATAGTAACCAATATAATTACCATTATCATTATGATTATCATCATTAATGTTATTATCCTTATCACCATCATCATTCTTATTACTATCATTATGACTATGATTAAATTGATAATCATTATCTTCATCATTGTTTTCGTTATCATCATCATTCACGTCATTATCATTGTCATCATTATCATTATCATTATTAATGTTATTACTCATAACATTATTGTTATCATTATTGTTAAAACTAACTATTGATGATAATGTTAATTGTCACAAGAATTTAAATGATTACAGCTATAATACAAATGAACATAATTATAGTAATAACGATAATGATAATAATGATCTTAGAAATAATGATGATAATAATAATAATGGCATTTATGATAATAATTGTAATGATGATAAAAGTAATGAAGATAATGATAATTAAAATAATGATAATAATTATGAAAGTGATATCTATCTATCTATATACATACATATATATATATATATATACATATATATATATATGTGTGTGTGTGTAATACTTCATATATACATACAGATTTACACCTCAGACTTTAATTGAAATATATGTAGTGCACTGATTTTGAAGTCCGTATTTGTCCTGTGTCCCTGGCCTGAATCCCTGCTACCTAGCGTATATATGTGTAATATATATATATATATATATATATATATATATATATATATACATATACATATATATACATATACACATACACAGACACATGTATATATATATATATATATATATATATATATATATATATATATATATATATATATACACACATGTAGATGCCACGCTAACACCAGTGCCAAGGGTCAAAGGTGACCAACTACCATTCAACATCTGGCCTGAGTAAAATCAATTCCTAGTTCGTGAGTACATTATACTATAGAATCACATATGTCATGTTTTCAGTGTTCATAAATCTAATCATACAACCACACTGAGTATCAGTCAGGAAAATTATTTTTAATGGAAGACCAATCCCAAGCGATGGCATCCCTAACGGCCAAGGGACATTCATACGGGACAGGTACCAACTAGTAAATACCTCTCCGAAATGTAGCCATATATATATATATATATATATATATATATATATACACCATTCCTTACTATATATATTTAAACAAATTATAATGCATGGGCACATTATAATTAACGTGCGTGTGTATGTACGCATAGACATTGTTATTTATGAGTGCTGTGTACATACATACGGGTAGACATCCGCTTGGAGTATGTGCATAATTGCATATTTGTATATTTATATGCGTCTACACTGTGCATGCACAGGCACAATCTATATATAGAAAAGTACATAAGTGCAGGCATGGGAGTGCGCCTAAACATGCAAGCATGCATTTTTGCGTAGGCCCTGCACATGTTTATAAACAAATGTCCATTCGCAGTAGAGTAGACTGAGAGGTAGTGAGATAGATCGGGGGATAGTAAGATCTCCTAATAACACAAAGACTAACTTAAACGTCTTATTGGAGATTAAAGGTAGCCTACTGACTAAAATTACTCCCACCACCATGTACAGTTAAGGCTAGTAAGTGGGGGTATCAGGCCCCACCCCTCTTAAATATGATTTCCCAGTCAAGAAAACGGCCCTCATTCCCCGGAAGCGAAGGAGCCCCTGGTCACGGCAGTGATCAGGATCGTTCTGGAGCAGAGGGTGCTAAAAATATCCAGTTAGACCCAGGCAGCCAAAAGATGATGAATTTGTGCACATACTGAGAACAGAATCTGATCTTTTGACACTGCTTGAGGAACTTTCATTTACTAAATCAGATACTATAGGACTTTCTGAAATTAGAAGACTAGGCGAAGAACAGAAATTACTAAATGATAGTCACTTACTATATTAGAGAGGTAAACCCTTGGATAGCAAACAAGAATTAGGAGTAGATTTCTTAGTTCACAAGTGCCTCGAAAAGAATATCAGGAAAGTATACGCTCCTACCGGCAGTCATAGTGATGAGGAGATAGAGAGCTTCTATGAAGATGTGCAAGCAGCAACCGATAGAGCAAAAACCCATTTTACTGTGATCATGAAGGATTTTAATGCCAAGATAGGAATAAGGGAAGATGAACAAACCACGGTTGGGAAACACGGAATAGGGATCAGAAATGAGAGAGGGTAAAGGCTAATAGAATTCGCTGAAGCTTGATCCCTTAAGTTATGAATACATTCGATAAGAGACCTGGGAGGAAATGGACATGGAAATCAAAATTCGGCATTAACCCATTCGCGCCGGTTGATTTCTGTTTCTGATTTATTGAATAAGATGATCTGAGTCGAAAGACTATCGTAAAATCAATTGTAATTGGCCGACGAATAAAAAAATAAAAAAATTATATAACATCTTTTTGTTGCCCCACTAAAAGAAAATGACACTTGAAAAAAACATTGCTGTTACATGCATTCACTTGTATGCACATGTATGGTTGTTCATATTCTCTTTCTTTTCTTTTAGGAAGAAAAAAAAAATTGAAAAAAAAAACTATGTTTATTACCTCACTAGAAGAATGCTTCTATTTCCCATTGGTATTACAACATAAGAGTTAAGAATATGGAAAAAGTTCAATAGAATAACACTAAAAAAACAGTGCTATAACATCTTTTTCGACTGATATACCTCCTCTGAACATAGCACTACTTTCTACACATGTCTACACTTTAGACGCAATCACACAAACCATAAGGATAGGGTGGGTGAAAAATGCTCTGCGAGCGTCAGCGCGACCTCGCGCAGCGGGAAAACACCCTGGGACGAACGGTTGCGCGCTTGAAATCTTCCCGGCATGCTCGGGAGTAGGCGAAATTCCGCCCCGGCGTGAATGGGTTAAAAGCGAAATTGACTTCATAATCACCAATAGGCACAACATTGTACAAGACGTAACCATTTTCAATAAAGTACATGTTGGTAGCGACCATAGACTGGTCAGAAGTAGAGTAAAATTACAGTTAAGAAGGGAACGAAATAAGCTCATACATAAGCTTCTCATTAATCTAATTAACATTAAGAATAGTTCGATGGAATTCAGTATTAACATCCGAAACAAATACTCAGTTCTCGAAGATCTTTACATAGACTAAATGAACGACCAATTCATTGAGATATTAAAGGAAGCTGCACTTGAAATAGAGGGTAGAGACGAAAAAGAAAAAATCAGTAAGCTTTCGGTAGACACAAAAAAGCTTATGTAACAGCATAGGGACATGAAAATAACATCAATCAGAGACAAGATAGAATCAGCAGAGCTGACTAAGACGATAAACAAGAAGAAGGAAGAGGATGTATGTAAATTTAACATACGGAAAATAAATGAAGCTCAGCTTGCCGGCACCAGCCTTAAGGCAACAAAGAGGAGGCTTGGAATAGGGAAAAAACAAATGTATGCAATAAAGAAATCCAATGGAGAGGTGACATACAATAAAAATGAAATTATCAAAGTAATAGAAGACTTCTATCGCGACTTATACCACTCAAACGATCAACCACAACCACGTATGAAGACAAACACAACAATTGGAGACGTTCCAAACATTACGGTAGCGGAAATAAATAGGGCATTAAAAGGCATGAAAAGAAGAAAAACACCAGGAGAAGACAGCATTAGTGTAGATCTTATTCAAGATGCAGGAGAGATTGCGGTAGTAGAACTGGCCAATCTTTTTAACAGATGTCTAAGAATCGGTAAAACTCCGAAATCCTGGAAAAACGCAATAATAATTTTAAAACAAAAAAAGGGGGACACAAAAGACTTAAAGAATTACCGACATATAAGCCTCCTTTCAGTAATCTATAAACTGTTCACAAAAATGATCAAGGCCCGTATCACCGATACATTAGATTCTAAACACACACTAGCCCAAATAAAAGAAAAAAAAAACGAATATAGGAAGCCCTTGTGTATGGCATTCGTAGATTATGAAAAGGCATTCGATTCGGTACAGATATCTGCAGTACTAGATGCAATTCGTAAACAAGGAGTAGAGGAAATATACTGCAGATTATTAGAGGATGTATACAGAGATGGTACAGCGACCATCAAAATACACGCAGAAACTAATAAAGTACCAATAAAAAAGGGTGTTAGGCAGGGGGATACCAGGTCAACAAAGCTGTTTACAGCTTGCTTGGAGAAAGTATTCAAGAAGTTAGATTGGAAGGAGAAAGGGATTAAAATAGGGAATGAGCACTTAAGCAATTTTAGATTTGCAGATTTCATTGTTCTTTTTGGCGAGTCAACTGATGAACTACAACAATTACTGAGCGATTTAAATAAGGAAAATCTGTATAACTATGTGTACCTAGAGCAATTCATCAAGACGAGTACATCCTGCAAAGCCGAGTTAAACGGTGAATCAGGCAAGGTTGGAGTGCCTACGGTACACACACTAATATATTACGAGGTCATCTGCCACTATATCTAATGAGAATTTTTTTTGACCAATTTGTCCTCCCCATCATGACATATGGGTCAGAAATATGGACTACAACTAAGGCACTCGAGAGGAAATTAGTAAGTGCTCAAAGAGGAATGGAATGGCTTATGCTAGGAGTTAGCTTGAGAGACAGGAAAAGAGCCACATCAGGCAACAAACAAAAGTAGAGAATATACTCAAGAGCATCAAGAAGAAAAAGTGGCAGTGGGCTGGACATATATATTGGAGACAGGACAACAGGTGGACAAAGAAAACAACAAAATGGGAAATACATGACACAATGAGACCAAGGGCAAGACCAATGACTAGATGGAGGGATGAAATAGCGAATTTCGCAGGAGTAAACTGGAATAAGAGGACACAAGACCAGAATGACTGGAAAAGATTGAGAGAGGCCTATGTCCTGCAGTGGAATTTTACAGGATGATGATGATATATATATATATAATATACATATACTGTATATGTATATATATACATATTATATATATGTATATATATACATATATGTATATATATATATATCTATATATATTTATATCTATATCTATCTATCTATATATGTATATATATATATATATACATATATATATATATATATATATATATATATATATATATATATATATATATATATAAATATAAGGATAAGCCAGATTTGCGGAGCATATGCTACGCCGGACTTGTATGCGCTAAGGCGAGCCCGCCTGTGTCAGCGTGTGCTGACTCGTGAGAGAGAATGTGCCAACGAGTGTTGACTCGATCTGAGCTTGGTCCTTACCCAACGCAGTGCCCAGCTACGTCAGTAACCGCCAGGTGACAGTGGAAACTCACGAGTTTGGACGGGACTCGATCTGCCGACCACGGGGATGTGAAATCGTCTCGCTACCACTGAGCTACCAGACGGCTGATATATATATATATGCACATACATACATATATGTATATATATATATATATATATATATATATATATATATATATATATATTCATCTATATATGTATATATATATATATATATATATATATATATATATATATATATATATATATATATACATATATATATATATATATATATATATATATATACATATATATATATATATATATATATATATATATATATATATATATATACATATATATATATATATATATATATATATATATACATATATATATTACATATATATGTATATATATAAATATATATGTATATACATATATATGTAAATACATATATATGTATATACATATATAAATATATATATATGTGTATATATATAAATATATATATATGTGTATATATATATATATATATATATATATATATATATATATATATATATATATATATATATACATATATATACACAGACATTCATTTATTTTATATTTATGTATCTATAGAAAATAAGCAAATCAAATAATTTGATAGATGAATACACAATCAAATGAATGATGAACATTGTTGAAACGAGAAATACAAAATAAAGAGAAAGTAGAAAGCAATTTCTCTGTTTTGTTTTGTTTTCCGGTTATAGTTTTATTATCACATCGACAGACAAAAAAAATAAAATAAATAAATAAATAAATAAATAAAACTTTCCCGAAAGTGGAAATTGTGAAAAATTACGATTTTTTTTTTCACGTTAAAATTATATCTTAAATCAGGGATTTATCTTTGTTAGCAAGAGATATTCTATTTGTTACCAAGAGTTGTTCTGTTTGTTATCAATAGATGATGTTCTGGTTGTTATCGGGAAACATTGTGTTTGTTATCAAGACTTTCAGTTTGTTTAGCAAGACCAAATGTATGTTTACGAAAACCCTCTGTTTGTTGATCAAGGCCTCCTCCTTGTATATCCAAATATCATATTTGTTTTTATAGGACCTAATTTTCCATTTCCCTCTTTGCTTGTTATGATTGATTTCTCATAAACAATTTATTCTCGAAAAATTAACAACCCAAAAGAAACTTTTTATCTAGTTCTCCTTTTTGTGAAAGTAAATATGATATAGTAACGTTTTTTCCATTAGATAAGAATTCAAATATGACCTGATTTATCTATTAATTAACTTATTTATCAGTGCAATGATCGTCTGTTTAGCTATCATGACTGTTTGTTTATCGTGACTTGTTGATTTAGTCAAATCTTCTGTTTACGTATCATGACCTACTGGTTATCTTGACCTGTTTGTTTATCTTTGTGCATCTCTTAGGGACGAGCACGTGCACCGTGAGACCTTTGCGCTGGCATGTATTGATCCTGCAACACCACTGTCCTTTTTCTCGCGCCCTGTCTCTCTCTCTGGTTATCTCTCGTTTTTTTTTTTTTTTTTTTTTTTTTTTTTTTTTTTCTTCGTTTTTTTTTAACTCGTCCTCCCGGCTTTCTCTTTTTCTCTCTCTCTCCCCCCCCCCCTCTCTCTCTCTCTCTTTGACACAATGTCATAAATCCTGGTTTCATTTTCATTTCCTTTTTGATATTCAAATCAGATATAATATATCATTTTATAATGTGAGGAAACGATTAATAACAAGACCATTTTTTCGATCTCTTTTCTGAAAATGGGAAATAGTAATTTATATCTTTCTATTCTGATTTAATACTTTGGGAATGTCAGTAGTAGTATATTGTGATTTGGATTATGACCTAGAAAATTGATATCGGATTTTCTAGCACAAAAAATCTACTAAAATCTAGTTTCCAAATGCAACAACTAAAAACATATTTGTTCAACATATGCAAATATTCATACATTTCACCTCGTGCCATATTTCAGTGATACAGTGCAGGAAACTAAGATACATTTTTTATATTACCCATTAATGTGAGTAATGAGTACACACACACACACACACACACACACACACATACACACATATATATATATATATATATATATATATATATATATATATATATATATATATATATATATATATATATATATATATATATATATATATATATATATATATATGTATGTATATATATAATGTTACATATAATAATACAAAGGTTTAGAGAACCATACGTATCCATCATTTTCAAGCCTTGATATTTTTTCATCAGTATCATTATTCATTCTGTATTACGTTGGCAATATCAGTATATCAATTCGTTTTTTTCCACAACATACCATAAGGAAAGGAAGAACACACACACACACACTCACACACACACACACACACACACACACACACACACACACACACACACATATATATATATATATATATATGTATATATATATATATATATATATATATATATATACATACATACATCAAAAAGAGAGAGAGAGAGAGCAAACGAAAGAGTTACAGAAACGGGGAAAATCTCTCCCTATTTCTCCCCATCGTTAAAGCCAGTACTCCCATTTCCCCTGTGTAACGATTTTCCAAAATGACCCTTAATGAACAAACCTTAGCATAGCATCTGCCTCGAGAAGATCTTATTAATGCCTCAAGGTCTCATTAATGCCTCATTCTACACTTGAATCACGTTTCCTCAATCGCACGGGGCATGGATTCCTTAATCTGAGCTTCCGGCATATGTGAGTATGATGCAATTAGTGCAACATGTACATGCCCTTTTGGGTCTTACTTTTATGGTAATTTTTGTTTTATTTTATGGCGTAGGTAACACTCGTGTTGTATTAGATCTATTGCTGTTATTTAATAGGGTTTTATACAGGGTTGATGTATTGTTACGAATTGCAGTGTTATGTGCAATACCAGTGTTATTACGAATTGCAGTGTTATATACAGCGCTAGTCAATTCACTTTAGTTATTTAAAACGTACGATGTATTATCCCATACGTTACAGAGCAATAACTTTGAATCATTAGAGTACATACCATACTAACATGCATTCAATTTGTTCTTATAAAGTGCTCACACAAAGGAATTCTGTAGTTTACTTGACCTTATAGAGTTGAATGGTGGAAAATTCCCTTCGTTTTGTTGGCATTTCGATTTCCTTTTTGTTGTTAAAATCATTCTCAAAAAAAAAAAAAAAAAAAAAGACGTTGATGGTTTTGGTATATTAAAAAAAAGGATGTTAATAAATTTTCTATGTCATCAGGTTTGTGTACTTTAATGATGGTCGGTGGAGAGTGGCTAAAATAGGGTAAATAATTTTGTTGAAATTGCAATCGATATCTGGTTAGTTATGACAATCGTATTTGTACATTCAACACAAAATGTCATGCAGGTGTTGCTTATGAAAAAAAAAAAAAAAAAAAAAAAAATAACTGACATTGCAACTCGTGATTCCTGCGGCTTTTTTTTTGATCTTGGCCAACATACTAAAGCATCAGGTGTGTATGGATGGTCTTCATATTTCATTAACAGCAATTTTGTAATTTTTTAATATCCTGAAGAATTTTAG
>BOPN01002907.1:47500-50000 GCA_017312705.2 Penaeus japonicus | reverse complement strand
ATATATATCCATACACAAAAACACACTCGTACATTGACGCACGTACACACACACACACACACACACACACACACACACACACACACACACACACACACACACACACACACACACACACACACACACACACACACACACAAACGAACAAACAAACAAACAAACACACACACACAGTTTGGTTTACTTTTCTTTTGTCTAAACGAGGGATTCTTCCTTTAACAAAAAACAAAGAAAAAAATCATCCATCAAAAGGGTAGCTGGCTGAGATATAAACAAGGTAATTGTGTGTGTGTCAGTTTGCGAATAAGACATAAAATGCATATACAAACCTGTATGTATCTAGATATGTATGCTGACCTATCAATATTAGTGCATGGGATGGATAGAAAGAATAATAATAAAAGTTAACAATACCTAAATAATGAATATGATAGCTCCCCTTCCCCACAAAAAAAAATATGATTATGCATAGGAGAACATTACGAAAAAATAGAAAATGATATTAATAATTTTAGCAACAATGGAGATGCAAATGAAAAAAAAAACTACTATTGCTACTGCTGCTACTACGTCCCTTATTACTACATGCTAATAGTGATAATGATATTGATAATGATTTCAATAATTTTATCATTAATAACACTGATAATACTGAAAACAAAATAATGATATTGCTAATATTGATGACAGTTTTCATTATCATTTGTAGTATTATCTTTATTATTGATATTACTATCATTAATATTATCAATGATAGTAGTTATTGCTAGTTCTATCCTTGCTATTATCATTATTAGTAGTAATATCATGGCAGTGATGGTAAGGACAATGATAATAGTGATAATAAAAATCATAATGATTATAATACTGATGATAATGGGTTGATAATGATGACAATGATAACAATAATTGTAATATGATAATTATGATTATGATAACATGAAAAATAATGATAAGGATATTTATATTAATGATAGAAATATAATGATGACAGTAACGATAATGATCATAAAAGTAGGTATAGAGATAGCAATAAAAATAAAGATGATAATAACGATACTGATAAGATTTTTGTAATTCTGTATCAACCGATATATACTATTTGCTAACGACTAAAAGGTATGAAAATGGCTAATATTTCATTCAAACTCTGCCTTGTGAGAACAATATTTCTAAAATATTCCAATTTCCATTGGGAAAACTGGCGAATGTGAACATTTATAAATTCATGAAAAGAACGAACAAAACAGTGCATGATTCAAAAGTAACATTCATTTGTTAGAATTCTACAAGAGAGACCACGCCAACTATAAAAGTGAGTAGTTTTTCGTAATTGAGGGAAATAGTGTAAAATGCGCTCTTCTGAATATTTCCTCGTGTGAGTAATGGGTACGGGGAGCTCTGGGCAGTGTGTTATTTGGGCGACGGATAACGGAAGGTCTGGGTATATGACAGCAGGCATATTCTTGCAAGCTCGATGTGTGAGAGGGTCTTCTATGCAGAAAAAACAACAACAATTGTTTGAGTGGTTAGTTGGTTCCCTCTAAATTCGTGGGATTGCGAATTTCATGGATACATTTTTCTCTCTGTACCATCCTGTAAAAGCACAAGATATAAAAATGCAAATGGGTTTTACTCATTACTACTGCATGATTGTTGGAACTCATTTAACCAGTGCTATTTCAATAACTCTGGTTAAAAAATGATGTAATCACATCAACAACAACGAAAAGCACAATTCAAAAATCCACTATCCAAACAAACAAAACTTTCCATCTATCCTTCTAGCTGTTTTACAGAATTCGCATGTGAAATGATGTGCCCGCACTTTGTCTTGATTCCCCCCTGCATGCCAAAATATGCCATGTTGGCCTCATACATGTTCCCACAGAGTATTTTTTTACACTGGTTAAATTTGCCACAGGCAGAGAAAAATCCGTCCGCTGGATGCTTACAACCTCTTAATGGCACCTGTAACAAATGCAACCTGCAACGACGACTTAACGTTCATCCACGTCGTCAGATGAAAGTGGACTGTTGACCTTACGTTCCCCATATTCATAATGTCATCTACGATACCAGAGCGATCGATACATAGATTTATCAAGTTCTCGAAACTTCTAGAAAATTGTACTTCAGCATCTTAGTGCTGTATCTGTCTAGAATGTATTGGAAAATAGGTCAGTTTCTAAATACCACTGTCCAGGTCACAGAAGCAAAGTTTGTAGATAATAACTGTGTCTTCCTTTGCTTTATAGGCAGCAGATATTAGTTAATAACACTCTCTGACCAAAGACAAATTAAATTCAAAATTGTGTTACATAGTGTAATGAAAATAGTGATAACAGTAATAATAATGATTATAATATTGATAATAATGATCATAAAGATACTAGAACTAATATTAATAGCAGTCCCATAATGATTTAATAATATCAATAACAATAATGATAATGATAAGGATGATAAAAATGATAACGATAATAATGATGATAATAAT
>BOPN01002907.1:20000-27500 GCA_017312705.2 Penaeus japonicus | reverse complement strand
CGATGGGCTGGGGAGAAAAAATGAGGAGAATTCGATGGGGCTGGGGAAGAAAAATGAGAGGAATTCGATGGGGCTGGGGAGGAGAAATGAGGAGAATTCGATGGGGCTGGGGAGTAAAAATGAGGGGAATGCGATGGGGCTGGGGGGAGAATTGAGGGGAATTCGATGGGGCTGGGGAAGAGAAATGAGAGGAATTCGATGGGGCTGGGGAGGAGAAATGAGGGGAATTCGATGGGGCTGGGGAGGAGAAATGAGGGGCATTCGATGGGGCTGGGGAGGAGAAATGAGGGGAATTCGATGGGGCTGGGGGTAGAGGAAATGAGGGGAATGCGATGGGGCTGGGGAGGAGAAAATAGAGGGCATTCGATGGGGCTGGGGAGGAGAAATGAAGGGCATTCGATGGGGCTGGGGAGGAGAAATGAAGGGCATTCGATGGGGCTGGGGAGGAGAAATGAAGGGCATTCGATGGGGCTGGGGAGGAGAAATGAAGGGCATTCGATGGGGCTGGGGAGGAGAAATGAAGGGCATTCGATGGGGCTGGGGAGGAGAAATGAAGGGCATTCGATGGGGCTGGGGAGAATGGGGGCATTCGATGGGGCTGGGAGGGAGAAATGATAGGAATTCGATGGGGCTGGGGAGGAGAAATGAGGGGCATTCGATGGGGCTGGGGAGGAGAAATGAGGGGCATTCGATGGGGCTGGGGAGGGGAGGAATGAGGGGCATTCGATGGGGCTGGGGAGGAGAAATGAGGGGAATTCGATGGGGCTGGGGAGGAGAAATGAGGGGAATTCGATGGGGCTGGGGAGGAGAAATGAGGGGCATTCGATGGGGCTGGGGAGGAGAAATGAGGGGAATTCGATGGGGCCTAGGATGAAAATGGGAATTCGACGGGGCTGGGGAGGAGAAATGGGGGCATTCGATGGGGCTGGGGAGGTGAAATGAGGGGGAATTCGATGTGGCTTGGGAGGGGAGAAATGAGGGGAATTCGACGGGGCTGGGGAGGGAAATGAGGGGCATTCGATGGGGCCAGGGAGGTGAAATGAGGGGAATTCGATGGGGCCTGGGAGGAGAGATGAGGGGAATTCGATGGGGCTGGGAGGAGAAATAGGGGCATTCGATGGGGCTGGGAGGAGAATTAAAGGCAATCGATGGGGCTGCGGATGAGAAATGAGGAATTCGATGGGGCTGGGGAGTAGAAATGAGAGGAATGCGATGGGGGCTGGGAGGAGAAATGAGGGAATTCGATGGGGCTGGGAAGAAATGAGGGGCGTACGATGGGGCTGGGAGGAGAAATGATAGGAATTCGATGGGGCTGGGAGGAGAAATGAGAGGAATTCGATGGGGCTGGGGAGGAGAAATGAGGGGCATTCGATGGGGCTGGGGAGGAGAAATGAGGGGAATTCGATGGGGCTGGGGAGGAGAAATGAGGGGAATTCGAGGGGGCTGGGGAGGAGAAATGAGAGAGATTCGTGGGGCTGGGGAGGAGAAATGAGGGGCATTCGATGGGGCTGGGGAGGAGAAATGAGGGGCGTACGATGGGGCTGGGGAGGAGAAATGATAGGAATTCGATGGGGCTGGGGAGGAGAAATGAGGGGAATTCGATGGGGCTGGGGAGGAGAAATGAGGGGCATTCGATGGGGCTGGGGATGAGAAATGAGGGGAATTCGATGGGGCTGGGGAGGAGAAATGAGGGGAATTCGATGGGGCTGGGGAGGAGAAATGAGGGGCATTCGATGGGGCTGGGGAGGAGAAATGAGGGGCATTCGATGGGGCTGGGGAGGAGAAATGAAGAAAGAGAGAGAGAGAGAGAGGGGGGGGGGGGGGCATTATGTAAATATATAAAGTGGAAGTGCCAAAAAAAAAAAAAAGTATATATGTATATGTATATATATATATATATATATATATATATATATATATATATATATATATATATATATATATATATATATATATATATATATATATATATATATATATATATATATATATATATATATATATATATATATATATATATATATGCTAAGCTGTGCAATTAGTAAATAACTTTTCAAATTTTGTCAAATTCTGCAATAAGTAAAACAAAACAAAGTACACTGACTAACATAAAAATGCGAACAAACAAAATGCAGCACGTCAAGTCGTATTACAGTAATGTATACAAATGAAGAGCTGTGTATGGAAATACAAAGAGAGATAGAGGGACAAGTTGGTAAGAGTGTAAAATACAATTAATTGAAATTGTAGAGAGGTGCAAACTCAATTGGACCTACTTCAAAGTAACAAATTTACCAATGGGCAATGACAGAAAAAAAGGATCGATCGGGCGAGTGAGAATGAGCGAAAGAGAGAGAGAGAGAGAGAGAGAGAGAGAGAGAGAGAGAGAGAGAGAGAGAGAGAGAGAGAGAGAGAGAGAGAGAGAGAGAGAGAGAGAGAGAGAGAGAGAGAGAGAGAGAGAGAGAGAGAGAGAGAGAGAGAGAGAGAGAGAGAGAGAGAGAGAGAGAGAGAGAGAGAGGAAGTTTTTTTTTTTTTTTTTTTTTTTTTTTTTTTTTTTTTTTTTTTTCAACCGACATCTGACGAATCAACTTTGTGTTTAACAAAACATAACCCTAAGTAAGGTACAATTACCTTTTTTTTTCAGATAAACTTCTGGTTTTCCTAGAGGCAGCTTTTGCTGTTATAGCGGTTCCTCTTTGTCGATATTTTGACGCAAGAATTGCCTGGTGTAATTAAGAATCCTGGCCCACTCTCTCAGTCTATGAATAAGTAAGTGGTTGCGTGGTAAGTGGTGTGGCGTGGTGAAGGTCTGAGAGTTATAGTGCGGATACACTGTAGTGTAGTGAGGACAAATTAGAATTTATGTTACAGCGTAGAATGGGTTGTCGGGTGTCAGCGCTTCTCAAAATCCAGAAGTTATAGTGTAATCTGAAAAACAACAACTAATAACTCAACTAATAATAATCATTGCGCATTTTTGTTGCTCTTTTACAAGCAATAAAATCATCAGTGGAAGTGTTAACAGTGACCACTCATACATTTTAGTACCCAGTCTTTAAATGTTCATTTGAAGTCATATATTACTGTTGACACGTACATTTTCTTCCCATTTCCAGATTAAAACAAAGAAGAGTGATATTCACATAAGGATTATATCAGCAGTATAAGTAGTATCATATGAGTTTGGATACTGAACAGTTATGTGTTGTCCCGTTTTTTTATTGGCTTTTAGGGGTAAAATATGTATGAAATTGTTTTTGTCTAAATATTCGCACAGTACTGTCTGTATGAAGAATAGTAAGAAGAAATCGTGTAGAAATTGCGCGTAATGAAGGGATGGTGTAGCGCTTGGCAGAATGGGCGCAGCGTACCAAGAGTTGGAATGGAGATAGTAAGGAGACGTGGAGATTTAGATTGGATTTACGAAAAGGTAATAGAATTCTCTCTCTCTCTCTCCCACTCTCTCTCTCTCTCTCTTTCTTTCTCTCTCTCTCTCTCTCTCTCTCTCTCTCTCTCTCTCTCTCTCTCTCTCTCTCTCTCTCTCTCTCTCTCTCTCTCTCTCTCTCTCTCTCTCTCTCTCTCGCTCTCTTGCTCGCTTGCTCTCTCTATCTCTCTCTTTCTCTCAGCATATCTTTTTGAACTCACCATTTCATCAGAAGAGGAGACATCTCCTTTGGAAAGACCTTCAACTATAAAGTTTAAAGAATATAGTGCACTCCTCAAAGAACGAACTTTTCCGTCGTAGAACTGACATAAAAGAGGACGCTGAAGTTAAAGCCAAGGAAGAACAAATGATAGAAGATTCCTTTAGCTTTGGAGACTACCCGAAGAGACATCTATAGCGATCTCCCAGCCTCTCGAAAAAAAGGAAATTTGACCTCTACACCCGATATATATTCTCTCTCTCTTTCTCAACCTCTCTCTCTCTCTCTCTCTCTCTCTCTCTCTCTCTCTCTCTCTCTCTCTCTCTCTCTCTCTCTCTCTCTCTCTCTCTCTCTCTCTCTCTTTCTCTTTCATCTTACTGTAGCTACGATATTTCTTTAGCTTTGGAGACTACCCGAAGAGACATCTATAGCGATCTCCCAGCCTCTCGAAAAAAAAGGAAATTTGACCTCTACACCCGATATATATTCTCTCTCTCTCTCTTTCTATCTATCTATCGATCTATCTATCTATCTTTCTTTCTCTCTGTCTCTCATCTTACTTTAGCTACGATATTCCCTTAGCTTTGGAGACCCCCCATCACCCCCCACAAAAAAACCCTCAGATATTCAACCTCCACACCTGATGGTTTCTTCTTCTTTTTTACAACTGGAGCAGATACACTGGAAGGGCAAACTGATGACTTCCCGTATGAAATGGAAGGGCTGGCAAAGGGCAAATGCAGATACATCCAACAATGCAGGCGATTCCCGTGGAAGTGAGTGATGAACAAGATGTCGAAGAAAGGAAATTTGCCATCCGACTGCCGTTCCGACTTCAAACAAATGGAAGAAGGTTGATGGGAAATCCAGAAATGAAAGTGGCGAGAAAAGACGCGGTGAGGGAACACCGTGTACGTGCATGAGGGATTATTCAGATATTTCTTGTTCAAACATTTTTGCCCTCTCTCATGTAACGCATAACATATCCTTGCTCTTTCACTGTCTAGCTGTAAAGGAGTTGTATTTTCCTACAAATCGACATTTTTCATGACTTTGATGAATACACAACATAACACAACAAGCAATAATCGGCGTTCTCTCAAATTCATCACGCATAACATCGGGAGTAATGAAAGGAGTTTGGGGGGTAAAGGCTGTATGTGAGGAAGGGAGGGGGTTGTGTTCGACTTCTCATTAGAGCAACAGGTGGAAGGAGGTTGCCAGGGGTCTCCTGTTTCGGGGGACGGGGATGTGAAGACAATGCCGACAGGTGAGGAGAACAGACAGAAATGGCCGGAAGATGGAAAGAAGGAGTAATGGGAGGCGAGAGGATATTCCGGATAGAATAACGATAGTAATATTTCCTATTGTCAAATGAAGACGATATTACAAATCATTGGTAAATATCTATTTTCAAGTTTTGCCACACGTACTTACAGGCGTGAATACCTGATACAATGTTTACACTCTCGTACCGATAACACAACGGGACACGTGTTACTAGACTATGTATTTCCGATATTTGACAAATACATCTACTGCAACAGTCGTTACAAGGTACTATAGCACTTCTGTGTCCTTAAGGTGGGTTTTGGTGACGTTCATCATCATCTATGAATACAGTTGTCCCTTCTATTCGCTGAAGTAGTTATCCTAAGTCTTATTTCCAGTAGCGGCTATACAATACTTTTTTAATCACCATTCAGATTATAGAAACATTGTAATTGTTAGTTGTTGTTTTTTTTATCTTTTGACCACGGCGGAACACTTGCATAACTTCTATGTGTATTTTATTAAGCAAGACAATCGTATATCCAAAGGTAATGTTATGGGTTCACACCGTAGACGTACCCGGTATCCACATACGCACATCATTAGTGAAATCGTCCTTTCTAGGTAGACCATTTGCTATTTATCATGCAAAGTAGATGCCGGATTCCGTACAGATGGGTAGTAAAGCAATAAAAAAAAATCAAAAAAAAATCACCGTGTTTACTAGGATAAGAGAGCTATATTCCAGTGGAATTGATACAGCCACTTAGTACTGAATATAAAATGATTCTGCTTTTAAATGCATTTCCTAAACTTTTACCTTGCATGTACTCTTAGACTTAGAATATTTATGCATTGCTATGCAAAGATTTTTATTTTTATGAATTTATACCGTACTGAGGAGAGGAACGAGTTTACGTTAGTACTTTTCATTTGTAGAATCAGTTAAGTAAATGTAATGGTGCTGGATCAACTGAATAAGATTAATACAGGGATACACATTGTAAACAATGAACAATGGGAATATCATTTATAAAGCATTTGACAGAGAACATATCTTCCCCTTCCTAATGTTGATACAATTTACAAATCCATCTTTTCTGTTGATTCTGTTTTAATTGGAATACAATTCTCGGTTCTAGATGATTTCGAATATAGTTCATACTTCACTTTGAAAAAAAAAGAAAAGCAGCGTTTGACCCTATGTAATCCATAACAAATTGAAAAGAAATCTTCGCATGTAAAATCAATGCATCCCAAAACAAACACAGTGCCATTTGAAAGAAACAAAAACATATACATATGTTACTATGTCGTTCTTCCCTCTATTAAGATCACGGCCTTTTATTGCCATTGACATTTACGTATTATTCTTTACCATTCACATTTGAGTGGCATTAGGTATCTCTCTAAACCTGTATAAACTTGATTGGTAATAATTTGCAGGCCTTTTATGCATTATCTTACGTACAAGATACCTGTGGTAAACCATGATAGTTGCTTACTAATAGTTGCTGATGACAACGATAATTATTATTATCATGATGTTGTTGATAGTGATTGTTGTTACTGTTATCGCTGTGATTATTTTTCTCGTCATCATCGTTACTGTCATTAGTGTTATCATTATCATTATCATCATTACAATGATAATAATATTTACATGCAAAAAAGCGAGCTAATATTTTAGATACGCTATATTTGCATTTTAATATAAGACCATTCGTAGGTTACCTTAGTGAAGAGACTAATAAGGATAGTGAATGATAACAACTAAAACATATGAATTAATTTTCTCCTTTCATGCAACAGTGTTTTCTGAGGTAAAACGATGCTCCATGTTTCGCCATTAAATGAAAATTTTGTTCCTATGTACATAAAAGAGAGAGAGAGAGAAAGAGAGAGAGAGAAAGAGAGAGAGAGAGAGAGAGAGAGAGAGAGAGAGAGAGAGAGAGAGAGAGAGAGAGAGAGAGAGAAAGTAATTATACTAGACCATAAGATTAACATAAACATATTGAAAAAATGTTCAATCAAAGAATGTAATACCTAATTTCCAGTAAAATTCACGACGATTTAGCTCATTTATCAAACTCATGAATATTTGTTTCATTGACAAAAGCGACGGATATTATTTTTGTTGATAAATAGCAAGTAATGTAAAATACATTTGGAATATTAATGTATGACACAGGGTAAACTTCCGAAATCCGGAATTCTAATTTTCAGCAAGTCCTTTTCTCAGTAAAATCATCATAACAGTATTCACCATCATCATCACCATGGTTATTATCATCCTAATATGTGTCTTTTTTACAGATTTTATAATCATTATTATCATTACTATCATTAGTATCATCATAATCATATTATCATCATAATCATATTATCATCATTATTATCATTATCATTTCTATCATCACTATTACTATTTCTACTTTTATCTTTATTATTATTATTATTAGTAGTAGTAATATTGTAATCATTGTTGTTATCATTATCATTAGTGATAATAGTGGTAGTAGTAGTAGTGATAGTAATAATAGTAGTAGTAGCCGTAGTAGTAGTAGTAATATCATTATCATCA
>BOPN01002906.1:183094-184901 GCA_017312705.2 Penaeus japonicus | reverse complement strand
TATATACATATTTATATATATTTATATATATATGTATATATGTAAATATATATATATATATATATATATATATATATATATATATATGTATATATACATTTATATGTATATATATATATATTTATATATATATAAATATATATATATATATATTAACATATATTTATATATAATATATATATATATATATATATATATATATTTATACTTTTGATTGTAATAGAAATCAAGTCATCATTTGCAGATACAGGGTACCAGAGATATAGTTCCTGAATGACAGTATATATATCAATACACATTCTTTCAGGTTATGATATAGTATGTTATCAATAGCAAGTTTTGATGTTTGTGTTGGATGCATAACTTTCATTTACGTTGTTAAGTTTTATTCTGGTATATGTCATAACTCATATTGATGTATATTTCACTCAACTTCTCTTGACTTGGCAACATTTATGATAGGTCAAGATACCTAGTTCATGATTACATATTTCATTCAAAGTAATATAAGAAAGTAAATTAAAGTGAAGTGAAGTGAGTAGTTATGCTGTGTTACTTGGGGAGCAAAGGGTAGCGAGCGAGGCTAGGAGGTCGGAGAGTGTTCGGGTCAGCGTTAACTAAGCACAACAAGACTTGTTTTCGACCGTCGCGCGCTTTGGGTGTGACGTCACACAACGTCATTACCCCTCTCCTGACGTCACAGTCCTCCCCACGAGTTAAGGCGGGCGCCTGCTGTGGAAAATTTCCTGGGGAAATTGTCACGCGGTGACCTTGAAAATCAGCTGGGCCGCGAATGAGTGCTGCCTCTTGCGCGGTCAAAATATTTCGTACAATGATTTTCCAATTGCCCAGTATTGAATACTCGCATAGCGAGCGCTAGTATTTTATAGGGAGGGGTCATAGCAGGGCTATGATTATTGTCAAAGAAAGGGTTACACAATGGACAGATGTTTTCTGTTCGAGGAAAAATTAAGGGAGTGTCAGGGACACGTGTACAATTAGAGTCAGTAATTAAGTGCTTCAGGTGTGAGAAGGTGGGCCATTTCGCGAGAAATTGTCCAGACCAAGGGAAGCCGAAAGAATTGTCAAAAAACTAGTTATTACGAGGGGGGTGCTAGTGCCTCCCGAAGTTAAGGATTGTAAAAAAGTGGTACAAATCTTGTCTTGGGAGACAATGATGGAATGCTGCTATCTGATGCTTATCTTGGAGATAAGCGAGTTTCCGTATTGTTTGACACAGGTAGTCTGTAGAACTTTCCGGCCTGGGAGAGTTGATCTGAATTATGCTACCGATGCAGACGTGAATAAGAAATGCGATTATCAAGGTGAAGATGATGTTATAGATAATGGCGGGGCCATTGAGGTTTTTCCGGTAGAGGATTTAGTAATAGATGCAAAATTACTGATAATGACTTTGATATTTATGATACCATTGTGAATGACAATGAAATTGATCATGATAGATAAAGAGGAAATTGATCATGATAGCTAGAGAATTAATCCAGAGTCAGAATGAGCGAATTAATAGATGATTAAAAGAATGATATAATGACAAATGGAAGGGAAATAAATGAGGATACGAATTGATATGATAATGACGATATTCATACCAATATGATATAATACCAACGAGAAAGGAAATTCATATGATATCGATAGCGATAGTGAGAGAATTAAAATAAGAATAAAAAATATCACGAAGGGAAAGTGAAAATGACAATAATCATATGAATAAAGAAAATGACCATGGTGACCGATAGAAAAAATGAGAATGATTATTGTAATGAAAATAAGTATTAGCAAGATA
>BOPN01002906.1:165594-178094 GCA_017312705.2 Penaeus japonicus | reverse complement strand
CACCTCTCTTGCCTCTACCCTCTTCCTCTCTTCCCCATGATACCTCTCTCCTCACTTTCTTTATATTCCATTTTACTCCTCTCTCCCTCCCCCCCCCCCCCCCCCCCCCCCCCCCCTCTCTCTCTCTCTCTCTCTCTCTCTCTCTCTCTCTCTCTCTCTCTCTCTCTCTCTCTCTCTCTCTTTCTCTCTCTCTATCTCCTCCTCTGTTTCTCTTTTCCTCTCCCTCAGCATGTCTGCCTGTGGCTGTGTACTTACAAGTTCCGCATTGCTTGCCTGGGATGTCATCCCGTTGGCTGTTGGTGCTGGAGGTAACGAGCTCTTATGAAGATAATACCTTTAATTAAAAGGATATTAATAATAAGAAGGATAATGGCAATAATGCTAATTAAAAACAGAAAAAACAGTCAAATATTGAGAATTATTAGTATTTGAGATTTCGCATTCCACACGAAGCAATTTCAATATCAGTATTGCTTTTATATCTTGTTCACTCAATTCATAAAAAACATTTTGTTATATACTAACACACACATTTGGATGATTCTCAAAAACGCGACCACACAGTCAAACACACACTCAAACACACATATACAAGCGCACACTCACAGATATACATACAAACGCTCACATATACATAAACACACACACACGGAGACAAACACACATACATACACAAACACACAAACACATACACAAAACACTCAAACGTATATACACACATAAACCCAGACACATACGCATAAACGTACACACACAAATCTGCATAAACGTACATACACATACAAACAAACATGCAAGATCACTAATACAAATATTTAAAAAAAACAAAAAAACACTCAAACACACACACCCGGTCCAAGATCATCATGGAGGAACTAAGTAATAGATAAAAATAGATCACAAATAGATCACAATAGATAATTAAAAAGACGGAAATTGTTGGGATGGGGAGGGAGGGAGGGAGAGAAGAGAAGAGAGAGATAGAAGATTAAGAGGAGAGAGAGACAAGGAAATAAAAATAAAAATTAAAAGGAAGAGAAAGTGAGAGAGAGAGAGAGAGAAAGAAAGTGAAGGAGAAAGGGGGGGGATAGTGAGGGAGAGAGATACATAGAGACACCACTGTGTATTTCTAACACGGTTGATGTACGCCTAACACTTTCTTTATACACACACAGATTAAAAAGAAAAGACATATATTGCAAGACATCAAAGAAAGCAATAACAGAGAAATCAATCCGAATGTAAAAATGGCAATAGAGGAGGGGAAGGAGAACGATATAAAGAGACAAGACTGGAAAAGGAAGGAAAACAAATGAAAGCTGATAGGAATACGAAAGAAAGGGATAAGAATAGAAATGGTAAGATAATGAGAATGAAGATGGAAGTAAATAAGAATATGAATGAAAGGAGAGAGAGGGGGAAAGAAAGAAAGAGAGAGGAAAAGGAGGGAGAGAGAGAGAGAGAGAGAGAGAGAGAGAGAGAGAGAGAGAGAGAGAGAGAGAGAGAGAGAGAGAGAGAGAGAGAGAGAGAGAGAGAGAGAGAGAGAGAGAGAGAGAGAGAGAGAGAGAGAGAGAGAGAGAGAGGAATCAGAGAAATTCTTCATTACATCCTTATCATCGACCACGTGAATTTGTTACAAAGTTACTTACCTTCCACATACAGATACATACTTGCACACATATACACGCACACAAATATACGAAAACATTCAAACATGGTCACATTTACACTGACCCATACAAAGAGGCACGTATGCATGCACACACAGAAATGCACGCAAACAAGTTTGCGCACGCAAACGAACATGCACTCTAAGAGATTATATAGTATGCTTATATATGATATCAAATACAGCAATAGATCAATATACAAATAGTATATGAGGATCACGCTCTAACTAGCGAGGCAATCGCCGGTTCAGATCAGGTCAGCTTTGATGGACAGGTAATTGACACAGAGTTGCCTTCCCAAGTACCTAGACCCTCAAAAAGAGCTTAATGCCTGATTTCTTCGCCTGTTCATACGTGTCGTGATAGTGTTTATTACTGTGATCATTGTGCTGTAGTGAATATATCTATCGTACACCATAACGTCAGACTATCTGCCTTATGGAATAAACCTAGACTGTACAAACCCTGTGTCTGGCATCAATACCTCATTTGGTTGGTTATCAGTTCCACCAGACTAACACACCCATCACACACACAATAAACACAAGGTCGCACGCGCCCACATACAGACACATAGATACAAGCACACACACATTCATGCATGTACATACACACGTACTCAGAAATTCACACACATACATTCGGGCGGACACATACGCAAGTATATATAAATACTACCATACACACACAGACATGAACACTTACTCATACACACACAAATGCACACACATACAAAACCACAATCTCATTTACAAACGAACAAACATACACAAAAACACTCAAACGCTCCAACACACACAGAAACACACACACATTGACACAAACACATACACTCAGACACACATGCACAAATGTAAACACACACCGACATATATACACGCACACACACACACACATGGATGAAAGCATACACACAGACATAGATGCACACTCAGACACCTACATACACACAAACATAAACGCACACTCACACATACAAACACAGAAACGCACACATGAACAAAATCAACACACACACACACTCACACGTGCTGCAGTTCAACATCTCCACCAACCCCGCCCCCACGCTCAACCTCACACTGGACAACCATCCGCTCGACGTAGTCTGCTCCACCAAGTTGCTCGAGTCACCATCGACGGAAAGCTCTCCTGGACACAGCGCGTCAGAGACATCGTGAGGTCTGCCTCGTACAAGCTTCACATGCCGCGTCGCCTCGAGTCCCTTGGTGTCCCACTTCCGGAGCTTCAAAATATCTCCAGGCTATTCATCTTGCCCAAACTGACCAACGCCTCCCCCGCGTGGTCCCCCTCCCTCACCGCCGCCCAGCTGCTACAACTCGAGAGGGTACAGAAAAGGGCAGCCAAGATTATTCTCGGTCCTGCCTATTCCAGCTATGACAGCGCCTTGACTGCCCTTGGCCTCACCTCCCTCATCACTCACTATATAACTTCACTGCAGCAGTTTGGCCTGAAGCTGGTGTGCCACCCACGTCACCGCGACCTGCTGCCCCCCGACGCGCCGCCGCCTCGCCGGGCCCTACGCGCCGCCAACAAACTGGTGCCCATCAGGGCCCGCACTGACCGCTGCCACCGGAGCACATTTCCCACTCAAGTCCGACTTATCAACGAACACCAATCAACAGACCACCCACCACACCTCCCTAGTCCACAATTACTAGTCCAATACTCATAGTTTACTGTACCTGCATTTGCTTTTGTTCCTTTTTTCCTATAGACTGTAAGCTTTTTGTTGTTTGTTGTTTATATTTTTTGTTTATAGTTATATAGTTTGTCTCTATTCTGTATTTCTATGTATATTTTCAGTCACTGGCTGCATGAGATACAATAAACCGATTATTATTATTATTACACACACAAATACATACAAAAACACCCAAACCCGCTCACATATTCAGACGCAAACACATACGCTGAATCATTCACACACAAATGTAAACACATACACGCACATACACGCTTGCACTATATACACATAGGCACACATAAAATTACACACCCAAGTTCATAAACACAAGCACTATGTACATGCACATAGACACAAATAAAATTATACACACAATCACATTTGTGTGCACATACACATTAACTCCCTCTCACTTTTCACATACGTACATTTACACACACGCATGCACTTACTCCTACGCAAACAGATCAACACACACATAAATGATTAAAATTAAATGCTATTTCTCCAGCTAAACCGGATGGTCCATAACGATAAGCGTGACCTCCCTCTCTCCTTCTCTCTCTCTCATCCTGTAATCTCATTTTTTCTCTCGTCCCTCCACCCAAACCCTGCTTTATGTATCTGTCTGCCTATGTGTCTCTTTATCTCTGTCTATTTCTATATCTATCTTTATCTATCTTTCTTTATCTATCTATCTGTTTTTATTTCTGTCTCTCTCTTTGTCTGTCTGTATATCTCTAACTCGGGTTTGAAGCGTCGGTCAGAGCGCGAGCATGTCACGTTGTAGTGATGTGCTTCGCCCCAGCCATCCCTCCAGGACCAATGCACGAGTTTCCCTTTGTCGCCACGAGGGGGAAGCGGCGCCAAGAGATGGCGTTGCCCTGGAGGGCCTACGACTCGCTCCCTCCCTGGAAGGAGGGCCTACCACATGCTCCCTCCCTGGAAAGGGGCCCATAAATACCCCTGCGAGGCCCTGGATCGTCAGCAGATGGCCACTTGCACATGAGATCTTAGCTCGGCAATCCACTGCTCACAACCTGTGCCCTTTTGGCACTTGTTGTTTTTCTCTTTTTATTTGAATTTTTATTGTATTTTATGGTTAAAGAGGGTTGCGGCCATAGGCAAATTCATGGCCAGCCAAAAGACTGTTGTTTGGAGTATGGAAGGAGGAGAGACCTTTTGTGTTGAATAATAAATAATGAAATCTTTGATGATCGGAACTTTCTTTTATCTTTCAAGACAATCTGTAATAATCACAACTTGTAATGTTTGCCTGACTCTAGCCACGCCTGCTCGGCAATGTCCTGTGTAGGAACTCTATTTTTCCACATACAAACTGACATACACTCATGGATTACCATGGATTCAATCGGGATTTTACTTTGGGGCAAGGGAATGTCTCGGGGAATCACTACAGCTTTTATTTATTTTTGGTGATCAGCGGTGGGATATGAATGTTTCAGGCAAGCATTAATTTCAGGTACTTCTTTCGTGTGGGTTAAAAGTCAGGGGTTAAGTCTAGTATTTTTCCTTTAGGTCAAGTTATATTTCATTTAAAGTAATGGGTAAACGAAAGCTGCGGAGAGGGTTAGTTGGTGAGTCAGAGGCAGGTCCATCGGGAGAATCTTCACGAGACGATTCCAACACGAGTGGTGAGTTGACCCTTTTGCCCAGAGAAAACATGGACATTTCATTGTTTGACGAGTTGCAGACTCAAATTAATAGTCTGAAAACTCTGGTTAATGATTTGCAGGTAAGGAACTCTGAATTGGAATTAAAATTAGAACAGAACAGGGCAACACCAAGTACTAGTGAAGCTTCTTCCCGTGATTTTGTTGAATATGTTGTACAGAAGGAAGCGGTAATTATTTTTAAAGCTGAGACCTCTGCTGCTCAACCACTTAAAAGGAATCAGGAGGTAGAGAGTTGGATCCGCAGCATTGAGAACTTGACTAGACCTCCCACTGATTCGGCCTATATTCGCGCGGCGAAGGCTTCGTGCAGAGGAACGGCAGACTTGATAATCAATGGACCCCTGTTTGATAGAATTTCAAGTTGGGAGGAATTTAAAGTTAAAGTAAGGGTTAAATTCAGGGGGACATGTTCTGCCACAGACTTTTTTAGAATACTTGAAGGATATAAGTTGAAGTCCGATCAAGCTCCTCTTGATTTTTATGTTCGTTTAGAGGGTAATGTATACCAAGGTTTTTATGATTATCCTGGAGCCATAGGGGATCCTGACGAATTGATCAGGAGGGTATTTTTAAGAGGTTTGCCATTTTGGTTGAGGGAAGCTTTAGTCCTAAAAGAGGATGGTTCGTTGTCGGAGATTGTCGATGCTTCTCAGAGGATTTGGAACCTTCGAGTTGGTGTAAAAGGTGAAAGTGAAGGTAATGTGAGTACCCCAGAGACAGCAGGTGAACCTGAGTACCCAAGGAGAAGTTTACGTCCAAGGCAAGTAGCTCCTGTTGAAAGGTATTGTTCTTACCACAAATCTGACTCCCATGATACAGCCGACTGTCGAAGTCGTCAACTGACGAGGTGTTTCCTGTGTAAGAAGGAAGGACACTTTGCCAATAGGTGTCCCTTTCTCGCGGCCCGCCGGGACGAAGAGGTTCCGACTCCAGGCGGAGGACCCCAAGGAACTAGTAATGCCCGTGAGTAGCCAAGTAAAACATGGGAGACCCATAGTACACTTACAGATTAATGGTCAAACGGCTGTAGGATTTGTGGATACTGGATCAGAAGTAACTATACTTTCCCGAGATGCCATGGAAAGGTTTAAGATATATTGACCCTTTATAGTGTAACTGATTTTTTTTTAGAAGTGAGACTGTCACAAGAGGAAGGGCTAACGTGGAAGTTTCGCCCTGTAAGCTGTTGGCAGTGGGTTATCCCTGTTTGATGGCTCCTTTTTACGGTGTTCCTGGTATTAGTAACCGGGAGTAAAACGAGGATCAACTGCCTACAGTAGGTATTGACCTCCTATGGTGTAGCTTTTTTCAGACGTGAGACTGCTGCCATTGCTCGTCTTTAAGGAAGGGCTAACGTGGAAGTTTCGCCCTGTAAGGTGTTGGTGGGTTATCCCTGATATCGTCTTTAAGGAAGGGCTAACGTGGAAGTTTCGCCCTGTTGTGGTTCAGAAGACAGTGCAGTGCCCTCCCCATAGTGGTGTTTTTATACATGGACAAGTACAGAATGGAACCAGGCATCCGGAGGTATGTATCTGTGGAATTACTGACCGTGTATTAGTGCCTAGGACCGTGGTGACTGTAAAAACGAACATGGTTAATGTGTGGGTAGTGAATGATGGACCAAAGCCAGTGACACTTAAGGGGGGTATGGTTATTGCAAGAGTTGAGCCTGTAGAACAAACTTTTCACCAAGACTCTGCTTCAAGGGAAGTGCCTCCTAAGAACTTTGTGCCCACTAGCAGGGAGGATAATGATGGGGATTCTTTAAGCAGTGTTACGGAGGATTTCATCGACGATTTCGATGACTTTTATGGAACCCAAGATTTCGGCTACACTGAGGACCAATACACCGTCTTCCCTGAAGTTAATTTTGAAACGTACGCTGTGGATGAGACGGAAGCTAGCTTCGACATACCGAAGGAGAAGGTAAACCATCTTACGGTTGAACAAAGATATCAATTGTTTTCCATTTTAAACAAATTTCCCAATTTATTTAAGGAAGGAGCTCCACTGGGGAAGGTGCCAGGTATTTCCCATAGGATAGTAACCTCCAGTGAGACCCCTCTGAGGACCAGACAGTGGCGTCTGCCGGAACATGCAAGGACCACCATAAGGGAAGAATGTGATAAGATGCTTACTGGTGGCATCATCGAGCCTTCAAAATCTCCTTGGTTGTCCCCCGTGGTTCTGGTCAGGAAAAAGGATGGGCAGGTAAGGTTCTGTATAGACTTTAGGAACCTGAACAAAGTAACGGTTGGGGATGCATATCCAATGCCCCGTATAGACCAGACCATTGATGAACTGCATAACACTGAGTGGTTTACTGCCCTTGATGCCCGCTCTGCTTACTGGACAGTGGAAGTAGATCCGGAGGATAGGCATAAAACGGCATTTTCAGATGGCCACCGACTTTTCCAGTTTGCCAGGCTTCCTTTTGGACTCGCCACGGCCCCATCCACCTTCCAGAGGGCCATCAACACGGTATTGGCTCCAGTCTTGGGGAGGCATGTGCTAGCATACCTGGATGACGTGGTGGTTTACTCCCGCTCGTTTGAGGAACATCTCGAGCATCTGGAAGAAACGTTGGACTTGCTCAGTAAGGCTGGTTTCTGCCTAAATGTCGGTAAGTCCTCCTTTGCCACTCATGAGTTTAAATTCCTGGGATACCTCATAACCAGAGAAGGGATACAGCCAGACCCAGCTAAAGTAGAGGCCATTAAGACCATGAAGCCCCCACAGAATGTGAAGGGAGTAAGACAGTTTTTGGGATGTACCGGATTCTTCCGAAAACACATCCCCAGTTATGCCATGATAGCTGCCCCACTCACCTCTTTAACCAGGAAGGGACGATCATTTCGGTGGACAGAAGAGCATCAGCAGGCCTTTGAGGAGCTGCAGCGACGACTGATGTCGGCACCGGTCCTCCGGAAACCCGACTTTAACCGTCCCTTTGAGGTGCATTCCGATGCGTCACAGGTAGCCATCGGCGCATGTATTATGCAGCGAGATGGGGAAGGGGTCCCTCATGCTGTTGCCTACTTTTCACGGAAGCTTAGGGAGGTAGAAAGGAGATATCCAGTGATTGATATTGAGGCCCTGGCAGTTGTCGAAGCTGTCAGAAACTTTGATCCATATCTTTATGGCAAGGCATTTGTGATTTATACTGACCACCGGCCTCTAGTATATGTATTTAAACAGGTCACTAAATCAATCAGGATGACAAGATGGTCCCACGAACTCTCCTTCTACCAGTACGAACTTCGGTACAAACCAGGTGCTTCCCATCATGTACCTGACCTCCTAAGCAGAGCAGTAGCGGCAACATCCCTTGTCATGGACGCCCAGAAGATTGCCGAAGAGCAACAGAAGGACCCCCTATGGACTGAGATTATCCAGTACCTTCAGGAACAAAGACTGCCCCGACGAAGAACCCCCTTTCCGTTAGAAGAATTCGAGGTAAGCGATGGCCTTTTATACCATTTACGTCACCTTCCAGACCGTGTGATCCAGCAGCTAGTGATCCCTCGCACCATGAGGGATGAAGCAATAAGATCGGTGCACAGCGAACCAACAGCAGCCCACCCTGGAGTCTACAGGACTTACACACGTCTGAGAGACCAGTATTATTTTCCTCAGATGTTGCTGGGCGTCAAGAAGTTCGTGGCGGCATGCCCCCAATGTCAACGGCGAAAAGGAGTTGCGGTGCGAAGAGGTGACACAGGTTATGGAGAGGGTGTCGGCAGATCTTCTAGATTTGCAAGGATCTCTGAATGGTTACCGCTACGTTCTGGTCATCGTAGAACATCTTACCAGGTATTTGCAGTTGATACCTTTGAAGAACAAGGATGCAGAAACAGTGGCTAATGCATTTGTGGAGAAATATGTGACTCTTTTTGGACCTCCTAATATTCTAGTAACGGATTCTGGGGGTGAATTTAAAAACCGTCTATTTTCCCAGGTATGTGAAATGTTGAAGATAAAGTTGGGATATACCACGGCTTTCCACCCACAGGCTAATGGTATGGTAGAAAGGAGTAACAGGGTTATAAAGGATGCCCTGGCTACCCTGGTAGGAGACCACCGGACAATGGGATGAGCTCCTTCGTACGTCCCCGTCTCGCCCTAGACACGGCGGTACACAGAACGCGGACAGCCGCCGTTGTACCTCATGATGATAGGAAGGATGGTTATTTCCGCTGAGGCTGACGAACCGGCAGGAGATCGATGAGGGATCAGCTCAACGGTTCCGCGAAAGGCTCAAGGAGGCTAGAGCGGTTGCAGTGGAAACGGCCCGTCGCGCACAGTCGATATGGGCCGAGGACTACAACCGGAGAGTGCGGCAGAAGTTCACGCCAGCAGAGGGTGATCTTGTCCTCGTCAGAGAGTACGCCCGCAGGACAGGAGTTGCAGGCCGAGCTCTTGGTTCCCGGTGGAGTGGCCCTCTGCGGGTGAAGAAGCAGGTAGGCCCTGTCACCTTCATCTGCCAGTCGACGCAGCCGCCTTACCGAGAGAAGGGTTACCACTGTAACCAGATGAAGCGGTACGTGGTGCAAGAAGAGCTCGAGTTCTTCCCTGAGGCTGAGGTGGACGACGGAACCGACGATCCAGGTGTCCCTGGTGCGAGCAACCGGGAGTGAATCCGGGTCAACTGCCTGATGTAGGTATTGACCTTCTTTGGTACGAGCTGATCGTGATTTAGGGGGCTAACATGGAGGTTTCGCCCTGTAAGCTAAATGGGTTATCCCTAATGGTTATGTCTTCTTTTTAAGGAAGGGCTAACATCGTTTCGCCGTGTAGTCTTAGAGTGGGTTATCCCTGTCTCGATTCTTGTTGGCTCTTTTTACTTTGGTTTAATTTTAAGGTTAATTTTAAGTTTTTGATGTTTTAGGATTAAGGATTTTTGATGGGTTCAGCCAGTTTTTAGTTTCTTTTTCTTAATTGCTATTTTTTTTTATTTATTATTTTAATGTTGGCTGTTTGTTTTTATTTAAGGTCGTGGTTCTCTCCCCTTTCCATATTTTTACAGATTTGTTCTTTTGCCTGGATGATGACTTTTAACTATGCTCGGCAGTAAAACCCCTTTTTATTTTGCAGTTTGTGTATAGTCCACAGGCCTTGGCAAAGCGGCCTATGAACTTCGAGGGGGAGGAGTTGTAGTGATGTACTTCGCCCCAGCCATCCCTCCAGGGGAATATACACGAGTGTCCCTTTGTCGCCACGAGGGGGAAGCGGCGCCAAGAGATGGCGTTGCCCTGGAGGGCCTACTACTCACTCCCTCCCTGGAAGGAGGGCCTACCACATGCTCCCTCCCTGGAAAGAGGCCCATATTACCCCTGCGAGGCCGTGTTCCGGGAGCAGATAGCCTCTAGCACATGAGCCACTAGCTCGGCAAAGCACTGCTCACAACTTGTGCCCTTTTGGCACTTGTTGTTTTTTTCTTACTTTTTATTGGAATTTTACTTGTATTTTATTATTGTTCTTAAAGGGTGCGGCCATAGTTAAATTCATGGCCAGGTCAAGGAGAGATTTGGAATATGCAAGGAGGAGAGACCTTTTGTTTCTGTTTGAATATGAATAATAATAAACTATGATCGGAACTATTCTTTTCATATCTTTTAAGTGTATCTTTTAAGACAAATGTAAAACACTGAAATAAGAATGTTTGCCTGACTCTAGCCACGCCTGCTCGGCAATGTCCTGTGTAGGAACTCTTTCTTTCCACATACAAACTGACATACACTCATACACATACATAACATACATTTTACACGTCTTCGACTGTCTCGCATATACACGGGTGCTGATCCCTTATCAGCTGGTGGCAGCCTACCCCTACACAGGACGGTGTTCACGTTACCTTGGATTCAATCGGGATTTTACTTTGGGGCAAGGGAATGTCTCGGGGAATCACTACAAGCCGCCATTGCCTCGCTCTGCCGATTGCGCGGACCTCGGGACTGTTATCTGGTAGGATATCATGATTCAACGACTTTACTTAGGTGTCCGTCTGCCTAAGAGGGGGGGGGGGATCTCGCCCCCCTCTTGGACCCCTCCTCCCTTCTAGGCTCTATCCTGTGCACGATAAGATAGAGCCTAATCACACATTCACTATATCTGCATAATAGAGGAATCCATCGATATCAGGATTATTCTATTAAGCGTTGCAGCTATTATGAATATTTTCTCCCGATATAGAATGATTATAATGCCTACTGTATTAATTATGAAACTGTTTTGCAAGTTTAATACTGAATCATTAAATTAACATTCGTAATTGAACTTATTGTATGAATTAGTTGCCCCATATAATATGGATTACATTTTCTCTTGTTCATAGAAAACGTAAAATTATAGGGAGGACTTTTCTTTTATATTAGATTTCCACATCATTCAAACAGATATTTGGGAAGGTGTAACGATAGGCTAATGTGGCATCAATTCAATCATTCATAAAGAAAATGAATATGATTGAAGTGGTAACTCGATTTAGCATCAATCATTATTATCTAAAAAATAGCTCACACACACATACACATTGTATTTTTTCCCACAACTATATCATTGATAAAAGCTTCTTAGTATCTAGTCAGCAATATTGCCTAACTGCATATATATATATATGTGTGTGTGTGTGTGTGTGTGTGTGTGTGTGTGTGTGTGTGTGTGTGTGTGTGTGTGTGTGTGTGTGTGTGTGTGTGTGTACGTATATATATATATATACATATATATATATGTGTGTGTGTGTGTGTGTGTGTGTGTGTGTGTGTGTGTGTGTGTACACTTTTTACGCCTTTCATAAGAAAATCTTTCAATGGCATAACTAGAAGCCCTTACGTTTATGATTATTTGAATCATAAGATGTTTTGACTTATTACAAAGCATGACATCACTTTATGTGAATGATTATGAAAACTCAGCATATAATATTTTAGTTGTTTTTTTCTATATAAACGTGATTATAACAAGACATAATATTCACCTCAGTTGTGGAAGTACTGGATCTCTTAAGTGTGGAGATTCCATTTATCTGAACCTTTTGGCCCAAGTGCTAGCAAGTTTCCTGGGGTGTGTTCTTCATAACCCTGTAGTTTTGTCAATCATCGCTTTCCATGCAGTTAAACAACATGACACACAAGTTTATAAACATCCATCCGAAGCTTACTGGCAAGAACCACAACACAGTAGTCATCATAGGTCCTCTACTCTGAGGGCATTCTCATAGAAGGCCCTATCACAGACCAGCTCCCTGGGAGTGGTCGCCGCCATTTTTGTGGAAAGAGACTCTTTATTATTGTTACCGAACGTCGGCTCTAGTAAGATCTCATTCTGTAGCATCATATCCCAATCCCTAGGGAGAATTTGCCACGTCTTCTTCGACACTCTTCTTTGGGAAGGAGACTTGTGGAAGAAGAAACCTTATTCCCGTAA
>BOPN01002906.1:153094-155594 GCA_017312705.2 Penaeus japonicus | reverse complement strand
AATCATCATTGCCAACATGCCAATTGCCAAGTAATTAGCATAATCCACCTGCCAATTATCATATAAATATATTGACCAACCTGTCAGCTATCTAATGAATATGATAACCAACCTGTCAGTTATCTAACAAATACGATAACCAGCTTGTCAATTATCATATAAATAACATCACTAACCAGTCAATTATCATTTAATCACAACCATCAACTCGTCAACCTGACATTAATCATTGCCCCCCCCCCCCCAAAAAAAAAAAAAAAAAAAAAAAAAAAAAAAAAAAAAAAAAAAAAAAAAAAAAAAAAAAAAAAAAAAAAACAGAGTATTGGTCCATCAAAACTCGAACAATGTAAATCTTGGTTGCAACAAGATTACCAAGGAGGGTAATCTTGCAAGGTTCAAGAATTAAGACTTAAATTCTTTATAATCGATAGAACTATTTCTCTTATGACTGATTGACCGCACATCTTGACAAATGGTGATGGATCTTGACCTGAGCTGACCTGATAATTATTGCCACCAATTCACACCTTGTCGCGAACTTGTTATCGTAAGTCACTTATGATGTTGTATAATCTGAATGAATTGAGAGTTACATCAGACTTTGTTAAATGATACTGAAAATAGAAAAATAATAAAGACGCAAAAAAAAAAAAAAAACATTTACCACAATTACGGATGAAGGTCAACATTGAAATTATCACTTAAGTGCAACATCACTGCTCTCTATTCCACCTTCTGTATATCTGTTCAATAACAAGTTTACTTAAAGAGAAAGATACAAAATAAAGATCCTCACAGCGGGAGGAAAGACAATATTTTTGAATATTTCTTTCTATAGAATTGAGATCCGAGTAGTCACGAGTAGTCATGAAGTGCAATTGACAAGCCTCCTGTTGAAATGAGATGGATTGGAAAATATATCTATGATATGTATGGTATTGCCACCTGGATAAGAATCACAATCGCTCACCATCCATTGGTTCAATTAGATTACCACACGCAAGTTTGAAATCGACTGTGCTATTACAAATCGCTTCGGTAAATGCTATTTCATCATTCAGAATAGTGATGTCTTCTGACAGGATGATGTCAAAGCTATGACAGGTAAAACAAACCTGCAATTATGAAGGAAGATTACGTTCAAATAATGACACTCATGTGACCGACGTTAATGAGTTCGCGACAAGGTGCGAATCGGTGACTCACCCGGAGTTACTTCAGGTCAGACATCGAGCAATGTCACAAGAACCAGATGTTGGATTTTGTTTACTAAAATTTCATTCGGTATTAATTTTAAGGTAAACAGCTGTCACAGTTTTGTATAGAATTGTTCCTTGCTCTTCACTGAATAGACATATATTTTTCTTTACATAGATTTATGAATTTGTATTACTCAACTTTAAATCGATCGTGCCCCACTGCCCACTTTGACCTTAATCCTGAAAATGGACTCCGAGAATAATCAAAGATCCTTTCACATAAATGTTAATCACAATTCGCTAAGCAACATTTTAATTAAGTAGTGCATTTGTGTATCATCTCATCTCTTACTATTAGCAATAGGAATTACCTGTGACTAGATATGTGTTGTATTTAGATTGATAAGTAACTTGTTTGTCGTCGTCCATCTTAAGTGATTGTGACCTGATATGACCTGAGGGTTACAACATTCAATTCACACCTTGTCGCGAACTTGTTACAGTAGGCCACTTCTAATAATCTTGTAAGGAACAATCGTATTCTTTTTTTGTTGTAGATCACAATTGGTGATCTTATAACAGACAGTTGTGATTACAACGTTCAAAGCATATATTTACTAATTTCGGCCTTTGTTATGGAAAAAGTGTCATCGTTGTAAGTGTTTGTTCAACAACTTAGCTTTGTCTTTTCAGTGCCTTAATGAGTCTAATATGCAATTTGATCAACATACAAACTTGTCTTTTCAATGCCTTAAAGAGTCCAATATGTAATTTGACCAACCTACAAACACGATACCATGATGTTGAGAAGTTACAAATGAATTAGGGAACTTTCGTTGACTTTATGATAGCGTTCCAGACGGCATTTTTTAATGACACAATTAGTGCAACAACCTGTGATATGTGAATTTAAACAATGGTTTTAAATGCCGTTTTGGAGTTTACATATACAGCTTCCTTTGCCAACTATGGTATGGTTTTCCGATTAAAACATCACCTAAAATTAGGTCAAGCGTAAGACAAACGTGCTTGACCTAATGATAAATAATAGCTGATGATTACAAACTAGTTCACGGCAAGACGCGAACTGGTTTCTCTCGCACTAGGTCATTTCAGGTCAAATCAATAAAATTCCATCAAAAGACTCCTGATTTATACTTCATCAAAAATCAGTTTAAAATACGAATTCAATAGAACATCGAATTCCCTGCGTTTTTTCTGTAAAATATATTAAGCAGCATTTTGAAGCTTTCTGCGTTTGCTACCATTGTGTACAAAACTTAGTCTGACAGGTTAATCTA
>BOPN01002906.1:145594-148094 GCA_017312705.2 Penaeus japonicus | reverse complement strand
TTAAAGGCAGATACGGCACGTACATAGACACTAATGAATATTCAACATCAGGGCCTTCCTGTTGTTCTGATGAGAGCAAAGTCAGATCATAATTTCATAATTAATTAAGTCATTTTTAAAGGAAATGATTATTTTACTGGTGTTATAGCCATTATGCTCATTATGGTGATAATGGATAATCATAATCATTATTATTATCATTACTATCATTATTATTATTATCATTAACATTAACATCATCATTATTCTCATTATTATTATTATCATCATTATCCTTACTGTTTAGTAGTTGTTAATATTACTATTATCATAATAGGTATTATGATGACAATATTAATTACAATGATAATAATTATTATCAGTATCATCATCATCATCATTTTCTAAAGACACTTGATATGAGTACCTTGACCTCGCCCCCTCTCTTCACCTCTTCTGACCCCCACTCCTTTATGAGTGACCCTTAACAATCAGTCACTGATTCACTTCTGGGCTAATTGCCTGTGAGAAAGGCTTGAGTAAATGCTTCCTTGTACTATCTGTTAGTTTGTTTTCGTACATCATAATTTGACAAACTGTTTGAATGTAGTTGACCTGGTTTGACCCAAGATTAGCTTGTGAAGTTGTTTAAAGACTATTATCTCCGGTTGGCTATTTTGAAATATATAAATAGATATGAATTTCCGCACCAAAGTGAAGGCTCTTCTTTTTTTTATCTAGTCCCTTTAGCAGCGACGTAAAAGTCAAGTCCCAATAGACAAGAATAACAATTATATTTACTGTTGTTTAAGTATACTTTTACCGCCACACCACCCGAAGCTAATAATTGATATTCATAATTACCGTCACCACCATGAGCCAGCACAGCGGTTGAATGACACCGAACAACCAGAAAGAAAATGAAGACGAAAAAAAATATATTTATCCACGCTCTGTCAACCGCTTAGAAACCGGAAATACTCGATGCGTAACTATAAGAATCTTCAACATCGCCTACCATTTTAAGCCAGTACAGCGGCTTAGCGGCAACTCTCGTCAAGGAAAAACATGCAATTTTGCTTCTATTTGGATGGGTTGTTATAACTCAGCAACCCGGATTATCAAACTAGCGACTTAAAATGGAGGCATAAGATTTATACTTCGTCTGAATTTCGTCATATGTTCGTCATATGTAAACGCATATGTCCTAACCTAACTCAACCTGTGTGGCCTTAATCTCTTACTTGTAATGCCACTGGATTTTCCAGACAAGGGGGTTAAGATAGCAGCTTGGAGCGATAACATAGAATAACGAATTAATTCGAGATGTTAATATAATTTTTCCCATTAATTGGAGCTGTAATAAGCTCATTGTTCATCGTAAAAGACTGATAATATCATCACATTTGTCCGACCTTGTATACAGCCATTTACAATCACACACGCACACAATAACACATAAAAACACACAAAAAAATTAAATACACACACGCAATCATAAAAAAACAAACAACACAAGTAGACCCACACAAACAGACAATCCTTCTAGCAAACACAAGCACATCAGACAACAAACGCACACGCGCATAGTTCGCATTACTGATAACATCTGTAATACGTGGACAAAACATATGTATAAGCACCTGCATGCCTTTCCACAATGCGCACACATGGAAACCACATGGTTATCTATGACCTTGTATGAGTGTATGAACAGCTGTCCTTGCTTAAATATCAATTCAGCTTTGTTAAACAACGGTGTGTAACATATGCATATGCATGTAAAGTTTAACGTCAGACAGAACTCAAGGCTTCCATTCATCAAACATTTATTAACTAAAAGCAAACTCCCTCTCATATGTTTTTGAAAAAGGGGGAAAAAATAGAATGTTTCTCAACAAAGAGAAGAAAGAAAAATAATCCCGACCTTCACGCCTGCATCCTCACAAGAGGGAAACGTGAATGAGCCGCCCACGCAAACATACCATGGGCGTCGTCTGCTGTGTGAAAACTTTATTGATGGACAAATAGCTAGCTGGATGAGAGGATTTCAATAGCTCCAGTACCAAATAACACCGAAGAACTGACAGACAGAGAGCTATTTACCTCGTCCATTGATATATATATATCCGCCACGTGAGAAGTCGACGGTTTTTCACCTCCCGTCTTTTTGAAAATCCGATTACGCAATACGTGGCACGAGTTTTCCTTCGTGTTCTTTTTTTTCTTTCTTATAATTATCGCGAGTCGAGAGAGAGAGAGAGAGAGAGAGAGAGAGAGCCATGAGTAGTCTGTGACTAGAGAGAGAGAGAGAGAGAGAGAGAGAGAGAAGTGCTGTTGCTGCGCTGGCATGTGGCAAGGAGCAGATGTTTTCCTAGAGGGGAACACCTGCTGCTGAACTCGAGGGCTTTAATAAGCAAGTTACTAGTACAAATATGGATATAGGAGAGGTGAGTGGTGTGGGTTTTTTCATTTTTTTACTCTCTCTTTTTTTAAATTCTTTATTGTGATTCTTTGGGAT
>BOPN01002906.1:133094-138094 GCA_017312705.2 Penaeus japonicus | reverse complement strand
AGAAAGCATCTCGCATAATTAGGTACTGCACTGCATTGCACTTAGGTTATATAGCAGGTGGTAGGGTATCCAGAGTAAGGCACACACTATATCTTAAGCCTGTTAGAATACCTGTAAATATTTTATGAGATGTCATGTGTAATGATGATAATGGTTATGTGGTCAGTCTGTTATGTAATTTGATATATTTGTATTTTGTGTGTGTGTGTGTGTTTGTGTTTGTGTGTGTGTGTGTGTGCGCGTGTATGCATGTGTGTGTGTACATTCACACACACGTGTATTATATTATATTATATATATGCACATACCTATGCTAGATAATCTATTAATATGTGCATGAAATAATTTTGAAGGGATTATGTGGAAAGAATAAAGAAAATGATAAAAAAAGAAAAGAATAAGAAGAGAGATGTAACTGCTATTCAAATCACTTTTATCTGTTATTAATGCATAAATTTTTGGGGTGTGTATGGGCGCGCGCATGTGTCGTGTGTGAACGCTGCAAGCTTTTTCATTGTTACCATTTCCCGAGTCCTAAGCCAAACTAGTAATGTTTGGAAAGATGTATTTTAGAAATTGCACTTATACTTTAATTAGCAGGAATTTGATTCTGCTATCAGAGTGCATAAAGGGAGGTATGATAAGATTGAACACTTTTTATTCTGCATGAATTTTATAATTTTCATATGAAAACAGTGTATTCCATTATACAATATGTGATTTTACAGATTGATGAAGTAAGAATGCATCTCATATGGAATATAGAGAATGATTATAATACAATATTTTGCCTTTATATTAGAAAACTTGATCTCATAGTACTACATTTATATATATATATATATATATATATATATATATATATATATATATATATATATATATATATATATATGTATATATATGTATATATATGTATATATATGTATATATATATATATATATGTTTATATTTATATTTATATATTTATATATATATATACATATATATATTTATATATATATATATATATATATATATATATATATATATATATATATATATATATATATATATATATATATATATATATATATATACACACATATATATAATTCAGATATATTCACTGTAGTATATGCACTGCTTTCACAGTTTGTACCTGAAATGCATGATTTGACATATTCATTAGTAAGCCTCTCAATTTAGAGAGGCTAGCACAGTTGCAAATGCATTCATTAATCACTTTGTAGTAAAAGTCAATTTATTGTGTCAATATTTCTTGTATTTCTTTGCATACTTTTATATAGTTAATGAGAAACAGTGGTGGGTATTTTTTATTCTTTACAATCCAGTTTATCAACTGTATTGATAACAAAGCTTAGTACATTCTTTTATCTTCAGTTGATGTAAACCTTTTCTTTATTTATTTATAAGATATATAAATGCTGATCCCACAGCTTTGATGATAAGATTAAGAACCTACATTTCACCTCATTCTAAACTTGCTGTGTCTTTTTTCAATCATATCACATTGAATATGTCATATGCTCTGCATTCATCCCATCACTGTAATAATTTTCCTCTTCCAGTCTTCAACTTTTATGCCTACAGCATTTGTAGTCTACAGGCCTAGTCATTGTACCTACTGACCTTATCCTCATATCAGAAAGCCAGTTTCTGTTTTGGTCTTTCTACATGATGTTGGAATCCTTTTTCTCGCTATGGCCTCGTTTCTTAATGTCAGTCGATCACTATGACAAGATTTCAGATATCTTCATCTTTTGTTTGTTCATTAGTTTTTAATTTCTGGTTATTTGTTTATTTTCATTAACTGTACTTGTGTGGTTAATACCCTTTTTGGATGTTTTGATTTATTTTTATTTTTTCTCTCTCTCTTTTATGTGTTAACCCTGTTTATGTTTTCTTGTTTGCAAGTGTTTTTAGAAGTCCTCTGTCTTTATCCAATATTTGAAACCCTATAATCCTTTCATAAAGAGAAATACTCTATAGCCTTTATATATAAGTTCCATTTTTTGTGAACTGCTTTAAACTATGACACAAATATAATGAAGTTGGAAAAGGAGATACTTACTTGCCGTATAGTATTTATTATATTGTATTTGATCATATTCAGGCAAGTTGCAGTGAGAATTTATACACCTTTACTTTTTCTTCTTCATTCTCCTTCCTTTCTTTTGTTAGTATGAGTATTATTCCACTTCATAATCAAACTCTTCATACTGAGAGGGCTTCTTATCATATAGTTGTTGTCATTATATGATATTATTATTATTATTATCATTATTATCATTATTATCATTTTGATATTATTACTATCATTATTATAATTTGATATAATCATTGTTTCATTATTTCTGTAGTTTATATTTAGTTATTATTTCTATTTCATATCCTCATATCTATATCTCCTTCAGCAAATATTTGAAGGAAAGAGAAAGAATAGGAAGGTATCAGGATTTTCGACAGGATGCATATGTCATATAGATTAGGGGACCAGAGAGGAGTGATGAGCCCCATAGATATTATTTGGCATATCCCAACTTCGAGATGAAAGTACAGGTTTTACTTATGTGCTATAAGACAAATGAGCATCATCATCATCATCATCATTATCATCTACTTCTTGTCATTATCACCTTTTTTAAAGAAGTTGGATTTCAGTGCATTTGATTAAACAGTCTAATTTTGAAGTATATTTGAGGTATTACTCTATATCCTTACAACATTTTCCTCTTGTTTTTCAACCAGGTATTATTTCCATAGTTCCCATTCCTCTGTACCAATGTCTATGAAACCTCATCTTTTATCTCCATAAAAAGGTGCGAGTAGCGGAGGATCGGGACTTTGAGCGGCTGAAGCAGCTGTGCGACTGCCACGATGGCTGGTCCCTGGCCTACAACCATCCCCCAACTAAAGTTTGGACCAGACCGACAAAGAATTCAACTTTTCAAATGATCAAGGTGGGTTTTTTTTGCAAGTCTTAGCATCAAAGGGAAGTTTTGAGGAGCCAATGGGTGTTCCTGGTTTTCACTTTTCAATTAGGGATAGCTAGCATGCAGGTTAAGGATTTGATATACTATGAATCACTTATGAGTTTGTCTTTATGAAATGAAGGGTATATTATATGCATTTTTTTTAACCCAATGCAGATAGGGATAGATTTGCTTGCTCTGTCTCCAGGATGGGTTTTATTTAAGAGTGAAGCAGCTTCATGCAACATACCTTGACTTTTCCCACTCTCTTGCAGTCACTCATTCTAAAACTAGAGCCATTTTTGTGTTCGTCATTTTTTTTTTGTTTTAATGTATTGCGAGACTTTTATGTGTCATATGACAGGCTCTATCAATGTTGCAATTGACTAAATTTATAGTATGAGGTTCATATCACCATATTATTTTTTTTATGCTTAGGGTAATAGAAGTATTGCTGTTTTATGGGAGGATAGAAAATAACTTTATTTTTTCGAATTTATGTACTGTCGTGATTGAATATGAAAAATATAACCATCCATAATGAAGACAACATGTGCTTATGACTGTGAGTGCCACAGTACAAGAAAGCCCTACTGGTACAAAGGCACATTGTAGACACTGGACATGTTTTGAGTCACGTTCCTCTTCACATTCTGCTTGCACATCCTTGGAGCAAAGGGTCGGCAACTTGCTGTGTGCCATCACTCTCTAAAGATAGTGTTTACTAGAGACCGTGGATGGGTGCCATTCAAAGCTCTCTCTCTCCTGCTAGTGCTAGGAGAAAGTGGTGCCATCTAGGTTTTGGATTGTAGGTGAAATATTATGACAGTTATAGTAATTATGACAGCAACTGTCAACATCACTTACTCATTACTCATAGTACAATAAAATATCATAGTGATCCAAAATCCTCCATCGTCAGGCCAAAGCTCCTGCGTCATGTATGTCATGACACCCATCCACAGTTGGTTAATAGGAATTGTACCTTCAGATGATATAGGAAGTTCTCACAGAGCTAAAAGTGAATTGCGAATTTTGATAAATGATGTTTGTAAATTTCCACTCAAACAGGTTTGCACTGTGTACACCGATATTGATGCAAATGTGTTGTATGATGTCCTCCACGACCCACACTATCGTCAGATGTGGGACAAACACATGATCAAGTCTGTTGATGTAGGCTACCTTAACCCAAATAATGATGTCTCATACTATGCAAGTGAGTGTTTCTCTTTTTATCTTAACATGTTGTTTCATATTTTCAATTGTTTACCTTTATAAATTTCTTGTTTCTTGTGTACAGATGTTATTAGGTATATTAAAGCATCTCTCTATATTGAATTTAACTTTGGTTAGGAGGCAACATTGACTGATTTACTAATATGATTGGCTGATTTGCTAATTTGCTAATATTTGCCCACAGTACTTATTTTAAAAAAGGTAACAAAATTCCCTCTCCTTTTCTTTTCTCTCCAGTCGCTTGTCCAGCACCTCTCAAAAACAGAGACTTCGTCCTGCAAAGGTCTTGGCTCGACACTGGTCGCGAATTGTACGTCTTGAACCATTCTGTGTTCCACCACCAGTATCCTCCAAGGAAAGGCTTTGTCCGTGGTCTCTCACATCTTACAGGTACGGAGAATCTGTAGTAAAAGCAATTCACCATATTAGGAAGTGTGTGTGTGTGTGTGTGTGTGTGTGTATGTGTGGGGGTGGGGGGGGGGGTGCATGTGTGTGTGTGTGTGTGTGTGTGTGTGTGTGTGTGTGTGTGTGTGTGTGTGTCAGTTTGTGTATATATGTGTGATTGTGAGTGAATGTGTGTGTGTATGTATCTGAATTATACACCTATGGTAGTGTAGAAATGTAAAGATATGTAACTTTTTTTTTTTTTTTTTTTTTTTTTTTTTTTTTTTTTTTTTTTTTTTTTTTTTCTTTTTATATAAATACATAATTCTTGCATATTCATTCCTTGCATACAAGATGATTGTGATTGAAAATCCGTAACACTGGATGCATTAGCATTGATT
>BOPN01002906.1:115594-128094 GCA_017312705.2 Penaeus japonicus | reverse complement strand
AAGAGATCACAGCAGCAAAGTCACTCACACTGTTCTGTTTAGTTCATGAGGAACGAGGGACTGAGCTATCCATGTCGTGTAACCTTAACCAGAGTAGAACCTTACACCTGAGTGTGTCCTTCCATAGGCTACCTGATTCGCCCATTACCTTCTGGTGGGTGTTCCTTCAGCTACGTATCTCACTGCGACCCCAGAGGAAAGCTACCACCCTGGCTTGTCAACAAATTAACTCATGTGCTTGCTCCTAAGGTAAATTCGGCACCTGGAGATGCTGCCCGAAAAAAAACATTTTGAGAGATGTGTTTTCCTTTTTAAGTTATGCGCATGCTTCGATGGCTTTTATGTATAGTGTTTTGCTTGCACTGAACTGCTTGTATTTATTGCATTATGGTGTTTTATAAAAAGTACTAGCTCTGAGAGATATTACTTACAACAGGTGATTCATGGCGATGAAACTTTTGTCCTTATACTCAATTATTGTCTGCTGATAATCTTCATATCTGTTCTATAAGCATTATCTTAATTAAGTTACAGTCTGATCCAGTTAACTCTCTCTCTCTCTCTCTCTCTCTCTCTCTCTCTCTCTCTCTCTCTCTCTCTCTCTCTCTCTCTCTCTCTCTCTCTCTCTCTCTCTCTCTCTCTCTCTCTCTCTTCCTCCTTCCCCTTGTCTCTTTCCCTCCATCCCTCTCTCTCCCTTTCCTCTCTCTCCTCTCTCTCTCCTCTTTCTCCCTTTCCTCTTTCTCTCCTCTTTCTCCCTTTCCTCTTTCTCTCCTCTCTCTCTCCTCTTTCTCCCTCTCCTTCCCTCTCTCCTCTCTCCTCTCTCCCCTCTCCCCTCTCCCCTCTCCCCTCTCCCCTCTCCCCTCTCCCCTCTTTTTCTCCCCCCCCCCCCCCCCCTCTCTCTCTCACATTCTCTCTCTCTCTCACACTCTCTCTCTCTCTCACACTCTCTCTCTCTCTCTCTCTCTCTCTCTCTCTCTCTCTCTCTCTCTCTCTCTCTCTCTCTCTCTCTCTCTCTCTCTTTCTTTCTTTCTTTCTCTCCTCTACTCCCTCTCTCCCTTCCACCCATCCCCCTCTCCTCTCTCTCTCTCTCTCTCTCTCTCTCTCTCTCTCTCTCTCTCTCTCTCTCTCTCTCTCTCTCTCTCTCTCTCTTACAAAGTGCTGCTGACTAGGAACCTGTTTCAATATTTGAAACTTTCTCATTAGGAACATAATACAAAAGGTTATTTATCCGTCAAGCACATGAAAGAACAGTACACAAGTATATTATACTCGCTTTCATAAAAGAGGTAATGTGTCAAATATTTTTTCACACTACAGACACACAGAATTTGGAGAGAGACTCAAAATAGAGCTGTTGCATATCATTGCATGACACTCTCTTCATATCCTCAGCAAATTGCTAATCACATCATTAGAACCCAAATCTGATGGGGTTTGTCTTTTTTGATTTTGACATTTTTTCATGCAAGAACACACGTATAGTGAAATAGTGAGAGAATGGTCTTGAAAAGAAATATTATGGCATCCAATATCAGTTCTTCTTATCACTTTATTTATATTTGAGCATGGACACATTTTTTGAAAGAAATAGATGTTTGGAAATAGATGAGAGATAGTATGCAAAATTTCTTACGTCCTGATTAAAGAGTTCATATATATATATATATATATATATATATATATATAGAGAGAGAGAGCTATATTATATTATCTTACCTGGTCAATAAAAGACTGTCCCGCAAAAATATGAATGAAACAACAACTAGGACTCCACATGGCGTGTTGCGTTAATGGGTCGTCATAACTCTCCCAATTACGTATACCAACACCACATTGGAAGCAAATAACATGGTCACCTTTTCCTGAAGAGATGTACATGAAATATGAAATATTATGCTAAATCAGAATAATAATATATTATTTCACTATGGTTTTATTTATTGATATTATTCTATTATTATACATGCTCATAAAAAAAAACATGTGTATGTTTCACCTGTATAAAAAAAACCGGCTTCTATCAGTCTCTCTTTTAAATCTTTGTCTTCCAGAGGCCATGTATTAAACGTCTTCTTACGAGATTCTGGTAATGTATAATTTTTATGTTTTGGTGGAGTGTAAGGGCGGAGAATATGATTTACATTGGTCACGTTCCAGTTATCTGAAATTAAATGAACGACCAATTAGTTCTAAATGTATTAACCCAATGCTATAAATATTTGGTGGTGATATTAGTCATTAATATATATATAAGTATAATATTTGTTAAATTAAACCATCAACATTATCACTACTTACGTTTATCCAATGTTGTTGAAATGTTGATTTCTTTTTCAGTAGTCTTACTAGCGTCTTTATCATGACTATTCCTATATTTGCTTGTAATCTTTTTTATAATTTTACTCATATGAATAGGAACATTCCCTTCATTTAAATTCAATGCAAATGCACAATCAGGGCGTTCTTTAGCATGTGCAAATAACATTGAATGATGTGATTCATAACGTTTATCTGTTAGAATATTCACTCGTAATCCACATTTATAACAAATACATTTATTTTCTATTCTTGAATAAAAAAAGCCAGCTTTGGATAATTCCATAGGTTCCATTGGTACACATGGCCAATCTATAAAAGTTCCCAATCTGTTCACTTCATATCTCAGGTCATCATCATATTGATCAAATAATCTTGATCTCGGAAGTGGAGGTAAATTTCGAGCAAATATGCAGCTTGGGTTTTTGGTTGTATGTAATTCTACAATATCATCTGTATTATTAATTTCATCAATATCAATATTTAATCCACATTTGAAGCAAAATACCGATTGGTTTACTTTATAAAAACCAGCTTCAGCAATAACGATTGGGTGATGAGCATATTGATGATGTTCCCCAAATGTATTAATTCTATTTACTTTCATCTTCATATCCTTTGATGTTTCACAGGTTTCACTCTCAGTATGGATGATATCACGATTATCATCAGGTTGACTGTTATCAATACTAGAATTGTTGTTTGGCCGAGACATTTTGTTTAATGTTCTTGTATCAACTTTGTCTTATTCTCTGGATCCTTTAGTATTATTTATAATGTTTTAATGTCTAACGTTACTGAAAGTTGTAATTAAAATACCACTCTATTAAATCTAGCACACTGGTCTGTAGAGTAGATACTCTGTTGCTTATATATTTATATTTATACCGAGTTTTATTGACTTGTATGAGAGAGTACCAATATATATATATATATATATATATATAAGCAACAGAGTATCTACTCTACAGACCAGTGTGCTAGATTTAATAGAGTGGTATTTTAATTACAACTTTCAGTAACGTTAGACATTAAAACATTATAAATAATACTAAAGGATCCAGAGAATAAGACAAAGTTGATACAAGAACATTAAACAAAATGTCTCGGCCAAACAACAATTCTAGTATTGATAACAGTCAACCTGATGATAATCGTGATATCATCCATACTGAGAGTGAAACCTGTGAAACATCAAAGGATATGAAGATGAAAGTAAATAGAATTAATACATTTGGGGAACATCATCAATATGCTCATCACCCAATCGTTATTGCTGAAGCTGGTTTTTATAAAGTAAACCAATCGGTATTTTGCTTCAAATGTGGATTAAATATTGATATTGATGAAATTAATAATACAGATGATATTGTAGAATTACATACAACCAAAAACCCAAGCTGCATATTTGCTCGAAATTTACCTCCACTTCCGAGATCAAGATTATTTGATCAATATGATGATGACCTGAGATATGAAGTGAACAGATTGGGAACTTTTATAGATTGGCCATGTGTACCAATGGAACCTATGGAATTATCCAAAGCTGGCTTTTTTTATTCAAGAATAGAAAATAAATGTATTTGTTATAAATGTGGATTACGAGTGAATATTCTAACAGATAAACGTTATGAATCACATCATTCAATGTTATTTGCACATGCTAAAGAACGCCCTGATTGTGCATTTGCATTGAATTTAAATGAAGGGAATGTTCCTATTCATATGAGTAAAATTATAAAAAAGATTACAAGCAAATATAGGAATAGTCATGATAAAGACGCTAGTAAGACTACTGAAAAAGAAATCAACATTTCAACAACATTGGATAAACGTAAGTAGTGATAATGTTGATGGTTTAATTTAACAAATATTATACTTATATATATATTAATGACTAATATCACCACCAAATATTTATAGCATTGGGTTAATACATTTAGAACTAATTGGTCGTTCATTTAATTTCAGATAACTGGAACGTGACCAATGTAAATCATATTCTCCGCCCTTACACTCCACCAAAACATAAAAATTATACATTACCAGAATCTCGTAAGAAGACGTTTAATACATGGCCTCTGGAAGACAAAGATTTAAAAGAGAGACTGATAGAAGCCGGTTTTTTTTATACAGGTGAAACATACACATGTTTTTTTTATGTATATATATATATATATATATATATATATATATATATATATATATATATATATGTATATATATATATACATGTATATATATGTATATATATATATATATATATATATATATATATATATATATATATATATATATACATGTATATATATATGTATATATATATATATATATATATATATATATATATATATATATATATATATACATGTATATATATATTATATATATATATATATATATATATATATATATATATATATATATATATATATATATATATGTATTTGTGTATATATATATATATATATATATATATATATATATATATACATATATATATATATATATATATATATATATATATATATATATATATATATATATATATATATATATATATATATATATATATTTATATATGTATATATGTATATGTAAATGTATATATATACACATATACATGTATATATGTATATGTATATATATAAAATGTATATATGTATATAATACGTATATATAAAATATATAATACATATATATATATTATGTAATATATATACATATACATATACATATATATATATATATATATATATATATATATATATATATATATATGTATATGTATATGTATATGTATATATATTACATAATATATATATGTATTATATATTTTATATGTACGTATTATATACATATATATACGTATTATATACATATATACATTTTATATATATACATATACATATATACATGTATATGTGTATATATATACATTAACATATACATATATACATATATAAATATATATATATATATATATATATATATATATATATATATATATATATATATATATATATATATATATATATATATATATATATATATATATATATATATATATATATATATATATATATGTATGTATATATATATATAATATTTATATTTATAGAACAACTTTCAGTTATCTCAGTTACACTAGAAGACCTAGATGGGTAAGTTTTCTTAGGCTCTCCATACTATAATAGTCTCGTGGATGCTACTCTGTCCTAGGATTGTCTGTGGTTCAGATCCAGTGTGGAGTATGACATCATTTACCGTATTATCACATGCAGTAGTGCATTATTTTCTTATATTTACGTGATCGTAGATTTTTCGTCTTTTATGATATATGAAGTCTGATTATTTTTATATTTTTCAATAGCCGAGTTGATTTTTTTTTTTTTTCTTCTTTTTTTCTGTAAATTTTTTCCATTTGTATTTTTATTTTTTTCTAGCATTTTATAAAGCTTTTTTTTTATCCACTAGAAGTTAAACTAGAGATAAAAGAGAATCTTGAAACAGCAAGCATGATTCTGAAATATCTCTTTGTACCATATTGATTGCTTTTGCATGACATTTGCTATTTACAAAGTTTTAGCCTATGATGAGAGAGAACTGCTAATTATTCAACTTTATATATATCACACTTCTTTTTATTTCATAAATTTTTACAACTTCATTGCTGTCCTTATTCTCAAAGATGGTGAAGACATTACATAAGGCGTGTATGCAGTACCTGACTTGGAAACCACGCAACAACCCAAATTACAAGCCATGGATTTATCCGGAGCAGATCAGCATACCTCGGATAGCCTTTAGCCAGGTAGTTCTCTCAAGAAAAGAGAAAATTGTCTATGTATATATTCATATGTATTTGTACATATTATTTCTTGTGATTGAATGAAATTCTTTTCTAAGCTTTACATTGTGGCTTATACTTATATACAGTTAGGGTATTCTAGATAAGTATTGTGAATAATAGTGAATGTATTACATATGGATATGATAATATATTGACCCTAATTTTGTTCAAATTTATTAATTTTTTGACAGTATCAAATAGCAGTCTGAATGATGTAACTGATGTAATTTTTCCCCTTTTTTCAGTGCACCAAGAGTCCTGCTGATGACATGGTGGAAATGCTTGACGAGTCAGACATTGACGAGAAGTCGCTGGAGCAGGTGAACCACAGTCATTATTAACCTGCTAATGTCCATAGACTGGAAGGAAAACAATGTGATATCTTTATAAAGTGAAGATTTGTAAGCAGCATATGATATTTATCAAATCACCATAAGATGGTTTTCAGATTTTATAGTGTCAACCCACTACTTCACAGAAGGCAGGTTTGAGAGCAGTACATTTTGTGATAAAGTTTTTTTTTCTTGCTCTCCCTCTTTGGAGCTATGTTTATAGAGACAGGAGGATCCAAAATTAAGATGATGAAATTGAATCTTTTTATCTAGATCAAATCACAACTGATTTTATTATTTGTATTTTTTTTTTTTTTTTCTAATTATCTTGTATAGTGTAATTCACAAGTGATGTTTTGTGATCTGATAGTTAATTGGTGTAACACTTGTGTTAAACTAGTTTTAGAAGGATTTCTCTCTCACTTTCTCTTTCAATTTCTCTCTCTCCTACCCCTCCTCCATTCCTTATGTAACAACTCACACACATACCTTGGACCATACAAAGGGGTAACTAAGAAAAGGAGGTAGCTGTCATTGGGAACTCTGTGTCCCAAACCATTTGTAAGAAAGCACATGAAATAATTAAAAGTAGGCTATGTGGTGATCTGGTTGAACTTGGGAGAATCTCAGTAACTGTCCTTATTTCAAATTGTGTAGAGATAACATATTTTACTTTTTGTTTTTTTCATAGATTGTCATTCATTTGTTTTATTAATTGTATGTAAAATTATTTTATTTTAGATTAACTGATTATTGTAAAAAAAAGAAGGGACAAAATTTACATTTTATCATTCCTTTTAATCATTTATTCAAATAAACCATCTTACATGGACAAACATTCCAAACTAAATGTTTCATGTTCTAACACAATATACCTAAACTTTACACACATCACTAAATGATACAACACTTAGTAATACGTTACTGAAGATATGAACTTAACATCAATGCACAATATGTGATGGTCATGATGTTTACAAGTGTTACACTTACACATTTTGTCATAGACCATTCTTAGCACAAAATTTTTACAACATCGATCACTATCACTGCACGAGACAAGCACCTCATGTATGATTCGGGAATAAATGGGAGTACTTAATTGCACGAAGAAGCATGCCTTGATATCTGTCGGGGACATTGGCGGCAGGGTCAGCACACAGCAATGAATTGATTTTTTTATTTTTGCCTCTCAACCTGTTCGGCTGGCTCAGCCTCACGACTTTCACTTGGGCCAGCCTCAACAACTCATTAGTAGGAAACTCACTTGGGATTAGTAGCCGTAGCAATGTTCGAAGCTGTACAGGGCGACCTTTGTGGTGGATGGTCACGAGCACCCAAGGCTTGCGACCAAAGGGTGCTTTTACTTCCTCTTATCCTCACCTCTCCTCTCTCCTATTCTCACCTCACTTTTCTCTTCTTCTCTTTTTTTTTTTTTTCAGTTCAGTGATGGATTTCACTTTTTATATCAACCCAAGCAGTATCATTGATTTGATTAGGTTTAGATTTAGAATAGTATTTATTTTTCTGATTTTACCATATTTTGACATGAATTGAATTGCCTGTTTCTGGTTTGATATGATTATTCATGTTGATAAAAATTAAGTAACCAAAAAAATGCTTTAAGATATATTTCAACTTTATATATATATATATTATATATATATATATATATATATATATATATATATATATATATATATATAACATATATATATACATATATATATATATATATATATATATATATATATATATATATATATATATATATATATATATATATATATATATATATGTATATATATATATATATATGTATATATATATATATATGTATATATATATATATATATTTATATATATATATATATATATATATATATATATATATATATAATATATATATATATATATATAACATATATATAATATTAAGTTCAATAATAATGTAATTTAGTCTATGCAAAAGATAATATTAATTATAGATATCTTTCACTTAGATATTTTGAATCCATTATAATTCCAGAATACTTTTAGTATCATTCCACCAAAAGAATTTTGATTTATAATTCTCTTTAGTCTTAGGAGTGCTCTACCAAATGATAGTATTAATATAAAAACATAAGATATAATGATATATTTGATTTTCAGTTTCATCTACTTTCTTTCTTTTTTCCGCTTTTTTGGAAATTAAAATCACATCATGAAATTTATAAGTCCAAATTTTACCGCTTTAGATTTCAAAAAGAGCATAATTTTTCTGTATTTTTTCTATTACAATTTTCTATCATGTGACTTCATTTTCAACAGTTTATTTGGACGAAAGGAAGTGACATTGTTCGATGAGGTTTGAGTAGATTAAGAATATTTCTGTTGGAGGAGCCTAATATTGATTGATATCTCTCTTTTATACTCTCTAAGCAAAATTATAGTTATCCCCTTTTTATCTTTTAAGTTATAATAATTTCAAGTGCTACAACATATCTGTTTTATGATACACATTTGCTCAGATTCTACTGTTAGGAGTCTAAAGATGAAAGGAAAAGTCCTGTGTGGTTGAATATCTTCTGCTGGAAATTATGTAGCATTACGAAATATGAAATAAGATTATGAGAGTTTGGTAATGTAACTGCTTGTGCACATGGAATGCATGGCAAAGAAATAATGGCCTTGACTTTTTTCAAGATATGAAACCAAGATAATTGTGAATGATATGGAATGCCATTCAACTGATAAAAACTCATATTTGTTTTTACGAGTAGATCATACTTTTCAACACATGGATACCTTTTTTTTTCTTTTGGCAATGGAGACAAACATTTGATCCTATAATTTTTTTTTCCTCAATCAAAAAGTTTGGGGGAAAAGTGATGAATTTCATGGGGTTGTTTCTAATAATTGCCATGACCTTTTTTAAATCTGTACTTAGGCAAGGTCAGTAGTGTGCAAAATGATGATATGTGATTGTTTCGAAAGGGAAATTGAATATGGTATGCACCCAGCACATATCGATAGGTTTTATGGCTAATGATTAATGGTGGTCAGTTTGATATTTTGTGGACATAATAGTGAGGTTGTGAAACTTGTTTATATTCTTTTTTATTATTGTTAGTATTGGTGTTGACATTTTATCAAAATTTTATCATCATCTTTTCTAGCTATATTAATGCTGTTACTATCATTATTATTATACTATTATTTGTATTATCATGAATATTATTCTTATCACTGTGATTAATTTTTGAGTTATTGTTATACCATATTCAGTGTATGTACGTATGTATTGTTGCTTATAAATAAATGCAAAATTAATTTTGTTAAAATTGTTTATGCCAGTTACAAGTAGTGAGTTTTGACTCTTAATTTATTCATGTTGTATGTCTGATTTGAAAAAAAATATAGAAAAGCACAGGTATCACTCACAAAATTGTGCACATTGTGTAATTGCGATTTTAAGAAAGTAAGATGTCATTCAAAGAATTTTCAGTATTCTATGGTATGTTTGATATGAGCAGATTGATGATGATAATCCTCAGAGTGATGTAATGTCAATTTGCAACACTATTTTCTATTTATTATTATTAACTTTATACTAAAGACAGGAGTAAGCATGAGATATAAGGCCTTTTTTTTTTAATCTCGATACAATACATAGCCTCTGAAGTTGTCTGGCTTACGTGTATAGAGTAACATCTCTAAATATTGTGCCTTACTTTTCACATGAGAAGTATCATCATCAAATGATCTTTATTGAATACTCTATACTCTTTAGAGGGCAAGATTGGAATCTGGTCACTTTGAACAGAGGTGGTGCTTTTATGAACTTGTGATTGTGGCTTTTGTGTGTTAGTGAACTGCGGAAGCTGTCGATGTCCATATTCAAGAGGACCTGGTTTATCTTCACGTTTTGTATGTTGTGTTTGTTATACCTTACCTGAAATTGTAATAGATGTACACATTAAGAAAGCAGTGACTGATAACAAATTTACAAATTTACAAATTTAGAGAAGAGTGACCAATATCAATATAATGTGGTACAAAACTTGAGGTCTTGTGTTGTTTTGGGTTATAGAAGGCAACACCATCATGTGTTTGTTGATAAAAAAGACCTCATTCTCAGATCATTGCATAGTAAGACTAAGATTTATACTTGGTATCATTTGATTTAACAAATACTGCAATTTAAGAAAATGTACAGTCGAATGCCATATTTTGAAGATCATTACATGTATTGAACGTGATAGTACAATTATAGAAAAATACTAACAACACTAAACAATTTTTCACCTGCAAAAGTTATTTTCCTGGACAGTGTTCAGAGATGATGAACATGATAACAGTAAAATAGTTGTTGTATTATTTAAATTACATTACCAGTCACACCTCAAGTACTGTTTCTGGTATTTCACACATAAAGAAGTGAGACAAATTAACAGAAGGTTCTTTACTTCTTGCATGTGTATACACCAAACCTGCGAGTTGTTTTAGGAGTGTGCAGTCACAATTTTAAAGAAGACCTTATATTACAGGATTTCAGTATGATATTCAGGAAGTCAATGTGCTATTAATACTATATACTACTTTAAAAGGTTGGAAATATTTGAATATTCTGGATCACTGAATAAGTGACTAAGAGAACTTTTGTCACTGATATCACGTGGGCACGTTCCATTCTGAGAATATTTTTCCATCAAGAATATTCAGTCATTTTACAAGGCTTCATTTATATAAAGAATTTAGACAAAAAGTAGAAAGCTAGAATATAACTTTGTGTAGATCAGGGCTTGTTATTTAGATTGTTGTTTTGGCTTCTTTCATTAAACTTAGAAAGTTGAGAAGTAACAGATAGCGTTTTAAGGTTTAATGTGTTTTAGACAATAGCTGTCTTTGTTAAAAAAAATAATTTAAAATGCTGTTTTCTTGTTTGACATGAATTATAGCCTAAAGCTTTTACTTAGAGTTCTAAATGTTAATGAAGACAAAGGATTTTTCCAATACTGCTATATGCAGAGTACAATAATATATATAACAAAAGCTTCTTTCTAAAAGAATTCACTTAATATTGACTGTTGACTTTTTTTTCCCCATAATACAGCTCTTTTTGCTGGTCACTGTTAATTGAAAAAAAAATTATATTGGGAGAGCTTTCCTAGTCAGTACCTGTTTCTAGGCTGCCTTTTTCAACCAAAGAGCAGCAGTGCCAGAGCACATTATACTTGCCTGAGCTGTACACAGAAGAGTTATAAAAATTCAAGGTTATTTTAAAGACCTAAGTATTATATTCATAGATAAGCAGATCAACCATTCAGTACAGCAGGCTGTGAGCCAGCCTTACCTTTTAAATATATCTTTAATAACATCCTTGAATAACTATTTACACCATAATTCTTCAGCTATATCCGCTCTGAATGACATACTTTATTATAATACTTGAATGATTATTCTATACTCAGCATAATTCTATAGATGCTTCTTTAACACCCATTCTAATTCTTGAAGTACAGTGGAAAACAGAAGATCAGAGAGGTTTTTTATTACTATTGTATTTAAGATAACCAAGAAAACTTTTGGATTTTTGTCTCGTTTTTCTTTCATGCTAGGTTGATTATATTTTATTTAAATGATTGATAGGAATTTGATCCAAGGAGTATAAAAGAAAATGTTTTGTAGTTGATGTTGACTAAGGATATAAAGAAAACCTGTTCTATAGTTAGTGTTCTTCTGTTCCAGTAGGTTGTCTTATAAATGTGAGTAACTTTTTGTATAAGATTTCTGTCTCATTGATATTAACTTCAATCCCAGGGTTTTCCTTTTATTTTATACCCCATGACTTGAATAAACATATGAAAATGAGTACTTCTAGAAGCTTACAGCCTCTTGTACTAGAAAAAGCAATCAAGTTCATGTATTGTTTTTTATTTGGGTTCCAAGTCTTTCTTTTCCGACAGGAGAAACTATTTACAGTATGACCCTTTTTTCCTCTGATAATGTGTTCA
>BOPN01002906.1:108094-110594 GCA_017312705.2 Penaeus japonicus | reverse complement strand
ATATATATATATATATATATATATATATATATATATATATATATATATATATATAAGATAACTAAGACAACTACTTAGACTAAGCAACTACTGCAGCAAGCAATTGTGCGTCCATCCTCTTTGAATTCTGGCGGGGAACTGTGCAGTGACTTTAACTTTTTGTGGACAAGGATATGATCTTGTGTGTGTGTGTGTGTGTTTTGTGGTTGTGTTTGTGTGTTTGTGTGTGTGTGTGTGTGTGCTTGCGTGTGTGTGCGCTTGCGTGTGTATGTTTGTGTGTGTTTGTGTGTGCGCTTGCGTGTGTATGTTTGTGTGTGTGTGTGTGTGTGTGTGTGCGTGTATGTATGTGTGTGTGTGTGCGTGTGCGTGCGTGCGTGTGTGTGGTCTCTCCTGAAACAATTCATCCAATTCTTATAAAATTCGCCATCGTTATTTTTAATCTATGTCTAGCGTAAGTTATTAGACACAGTTTATCGACAATTCCATACTTAAAATCCTCAAATTTATAAGTGAATAGAAGTGCTGACCTCGTGACAATACTAGTTCAATATATGGAAATTAATTACGTTTGATATCCTTACTAGACAATACTTGCGAACTTGATTGAAGGAAGACAGACAGACAGACAGAGAGGGAGGAAGACAGAGAGAGGGGAATAGGGAGGGAGGGAAGGGGAGAGAGAGAAAGAGAGAGAGAGAGAGAGAGAGAGAAACAAGAAAGAGAAACAGATAGAAAATTAGAGAGAGAAGGGGGAAAGGGGGTGAAACAGTCAGACAGAAGGCTGAAATTAAGGAAGAGTCTGATGAAGGACAGAGAGGAACAGAGAGAGAGAGAGAGAGAGAGAGAGAGAGAGAGAGAGAGAGAGAGAGAGAGAGAGAGAGAGAGAGAGAGAGAGAGAGAGAAAACGATATTGTTTAGATATTATGTACTGATATTCCTCTTAATTAGAATATCAGCGAAAATGATAGTGAGTAATCTATAGCATTTTTCAATGTGTTTAGTTTTCTTTGGCTTTTTATTTTATCCTTTTTTTTCTCTCTCCCTCTCTTTCTTATGATAATTAACCTAAATCTTTTAAAACCGTTTATCAACAGTAGTCAAGCATAATTATGTTTAAATAACGGTGATAACCTAATGATTGATTTATTAAATACTTATTGATATTAATTGTATATTGATATATTAATTTCAGATCATAGACGGGATATTTTTCAATATTATAATTAACCTAATAACTAATATTTGTTTAACATAAACGGATTAATTACATTTATTAATATCCTTATTAACGATAATGCAAATACCGTGAATGGTTCTACTTACAATCATTAAGATGATTGAATAAAACAATTCAAAGAATTAGGAATGAAAATCAAAGGAAAAGCGAGGTAAAAGTGACAAAAGGAATGATAATAGAAGAATTGGCGATATATAACGAGCGATTTTCGAAAACTTATCTTAGATCTCGGTGGTACAGTCGACAAAGCTTCTAACTCTCTTTTCAGGTTGGTTCCAGCGTCGGAGGTTCCCGGGTTCGAGACCAGAAAAATCTTTCCTCGGGAAAAGTTAACAGGTGTCCTCGGCACTTGCTCGTGTTTGGCGGTTCACGAGCGTTCTCTTCGGAGATAACGTCCCCCACTCGAGGTCAAAGGTCATTCCGGTCGGCAGTCATGCAGGGAAGGCAGCACAGGCATCTAGATCATAAATTGGTTCAGATCTGTATGATGTTCTGGTTCGGTCCGATTGGGTGGTTGTTTTGATTTAACACCAATTTTGAGCAGAAAGATTTGTATTTAAACATTCCTCGAGACTTTACTCTTTCACTTTTTTTTTTTTCTAACCAATTACAAATCTAGTTAGATAAATAGCTACTTGGGTTAGAATCTGCAGAAATACATGTAAAATCAATGATTACCATAAGATAAATTGTCTGTTTTGCAAGCTTGCATATTATTGTACGAAAACAACAACAAAAACACGGAAGAGGAAAATATAGGGAGAGGAATATAAAAGAAAACTCACAACTTACTTCAAGCAGCACATTGGAAAAATACAATAATCAAACTTCCGAATTTCATGAAATTACAAAATAAATTGGAGAAAAAAGTCAACTATATTAATATTCATTGTATCTTTAATATCTAAAATTTGAGCTAAAAATATACATGTATTTAATCAATACTTCATATCGATGTTATTGCTCTTTATCTATTAGTACTTAATTACTGACGACTGCAAAATCTTACGCATTATTCTGGTTAATGGAGAAAGTAGACACAAATAGTCATTATAACCACCAACGTACAATTGTTTTTACGCCACCTCGTGTCTCTCTGTTCCTCGCTTACTCATTGATTATATTAAATAGTAAAAAAAAAAAAAAAAAAAAAAAAAAAAACATATGCAGGGCGAAACGGACAACCACACGTACGGAAATTTCCTCCGATATGAAAAACAAAAATGATAATAATGAATAGAATAAATAAATACACAAATAGAT
>BOPN01002906.1:85594-90594 GCA_017312705.2 Penaeus japonicus | reverse complement strand
GTATGTCTGGGGTATTACGAAATGCTCTCTTTCTTTCTTTCTTTCTCTTTCTCTCTCTCTCTCTGTCTGTCTATCTATCTGTCTATCTTTCTGTCTTACTCTACCTCTGTCTATCTATCTGTCTATCTCTCTGTCTGTCTTACTCTACCTCTGTCTGTCTGTCTCTGTCTCTCTCTCTCTCTTTCTATCTATTTATCTATCTATCTCTCTCTCTCTCTCTCTCTCTCTCTCTCTCTTTCTGTCTGTCTCACTCTCTCTGTCTGTCTGTCTCACTCTCGCTCTCTGACTGTCTGTCTGTCTGTCGGTCTCTCTCTCTCTCTCGCTCGCTCACTCTCTCTCTCTCAAAAATGAAAAACAAAAACAAATCTAATAATATAAAGAACCCTCAGGAACATTGCCAAAGATTGCACTATTTTGCTGCAGCTATTTTATTCCTTTCTTTCTTTCTTTCATTATCTTTTCTTCCTTTTGGAAAGTTGAAAGTCACCCAGAGTCTCCTTTGTCCTATTTATGTTTTTTTTTTTTTTTTTTTTTTTTTATTGGGATGTTTTTTGTGTTATTGTCTGGATGTGATGGATACTTTAGATTCTTTATTATCATTATCATATCAATGGATATTTTATTTTTAAGATTTCAATAGCGATATCGTCACCTCATTTTCTTCTCTCATTTTCACTTACCTCCATCACAAACATTTCTTGATCTTCATTACCTACTTTTTACCATCATTTTTCCCTCATTGGTTCATCACCATTGTCATCTTCTCCATCATATCATCATCTTCACTATCATCATCACTTTCTATCTCCAACAACTCTCTTATTTTAACAGCATACTCCCCCTTTACCCCCCCCCCCTCCCAACTGTATCTTAATTTTCCTCATCACTATATCACCAGCATCCCTTCTACATCATCTCTACAAAACTTCCAGCGTGTCATCACTACCACACGAACCTCTGTCGAGTCACCACCACTAGAAATGTTAGTCTCATCATTTCCGCAAGAAAATTCATCATCACTAAGAAACCACATCACCATCAACGTCACTTCATCATCACAACTACAATTACCTACACGTTCACCACCACACCATCACCACACCACACCACACCACACCACACCACACCATCACCACACCACACCACACCACCTTCACCATCATCTCCCACCGAGTAACAGCTGTCAGGGTACACTACATAGCCTATCGTTGCGTCCCAAATTATAGGCTCTGCTTACAACACTAAAGTTAGAATACATTCGACGTGTGTCTATATGTATATACACATCCAAGTTCAACAGCCCGCATGTGGACACCACGCCAATGCAAGGCTGGACAAGCTTGCAACGAATGAACATTTTGCTCGTCGATCGCGCGTCACAAATCAACGATCTATCTATCGCTTTGGGAAAAATTGGAAGACGTGTGTGCAACAATACGGTGTGATCGCCAATTGCATAAGAGAGAGAATTGAGCAAATTGCTTGTCTCTCTCTCTCTCACGCGGAACCAACTTCGAAACTCGAAAAACACATTTCAGCCGGAATTTCAATTTCCGGCCCGCTCTCCTCTCCCGACTTTTCTTCCCTCATATCTCTACGATGGCGAACGCACGCACGCACGCACGCACGGATGTACACACGAATGCACACATGTACACGAACACAAAGACATACACACGCACACGCACTTTAAATTCAACATCTCGATATCCACTACTGTTTTTCTTTCATGATGCACAACCCCCCCCCCTACAAAAAAAAAAAATAATAATAATAATGATAATAATAATAATAATAATGATAATAATAATAATAATAATAAATAAATAAATAAATAAATATAATAAATAAATGAATAAAAATCACATCATAACCAAACCCACCACCCAAACACCCACCAATGCCATCCCCAGTACAAAGAAACATAACCCATTCATAAAACTTTCCCATTCATGAATCTCACCGAGAAAGTAGACAAATAAGGAACACGACGTAACTCGGGCGTAAACAAATTAAACTCCAGAGATGATATGACACAAGTTTCCACCTCGAGGGAGTAATTACAAACAGACCGGGGAACTGGGAAGTTTGTGAGTGACTGTTATCCAAGTGATATTAACTAGAGTGATTATGAACCGGAGTCATTAAATCTTTGGTGATTGAGACTGTTGGAGGGGGAGAGAGGGGAGAGGGGAGAGGGGAGAGGGGAGAGGGGAGAAGGGAGAGGGGAGGGGAAGAAGAGTTCGAGGGAGAAGGGGGATGATAGGAAAGGAAGGGCTAATGGGGACGGGGAAAGGGGGAGGAGGGAGGAGGGGAGGGGGGAGGGGGAGGGATGCGGATGGTATAAAAGCAATCGTTAAGGGGGGGTTAGGGGGAGGGGGGAGAGTGGAAGGGAGGAGAGATAGTAATAAGTAATAAGTTTTAAGGAAGTTTTATGTCTTTTTTTTTTTTTTTTTTTTTTTTTTTTTTTTTTTATCCCTCCTCGTAATTCTAAAAAGATATACATGTATTCTTCATTTCCACATAATTTCCACATACACACTCAGAAAGAGAAGACAGAATAAAAATAACAGCAAGAGAAGAAATTGAATAAAAAAAAAGGATAATATAAAATCAAACTATCTAGTGTAAATCCTCTAGAAAAATGAATACCTTAAATTTATGGAACAGCAGACACATGCAAAGCGCAAGAGGCGGAAAGACAGAATGACAAGTGTGATTGATGAGAAACCCCGGAGGAGGAGGACGAGGAAGAAGGGGAAGGAAGAGAGAGAGAGAGAGAGAGAGAGAGAGAGAGAGAGAGAGAGAGAGAGAGAGAGAGAGAGAGAGAGAGAGAGAGAGAGAGAGAGAGAGGGAGATAGATAGATAGAGAGAGAGAGAGAGAGAGAGAGAGAGAGAGAGAGAGAGAGAGAGGAGGGACGGAGAGAGGGAAGAAAGAGGAGGAGGAGGGAGGGAGAGAGAGAGGAGAGAGGAGGAGAAGGAAGGGAGAGAGAAAGAGAGAGAGGAGGAGAAGGGAGGGAGAGAGGGAGGGAAAGAGGGAGGAGGGAGAGAGTGAAAAGGGTAGAGGGGGAGATGAAGAGAGAGAGAGAGAGACGGAGGGAGGAAGAGAGAAAGAGAGAGAAAGAAAGAGAGAGCGAGAGAGAAAGAGAAAGAGAGAGAGAGAGAGAGAGAGAGAGAGAGAGAGAGAGAGAGAGAGAGAGAGAGAGAGAGAGAGAGAGAGACAGAGACAGAGAGAGAGAGGGATAGAAAGAGAGAGAGAGAGAGAGAGACAGAGAAGATAGGTAGAGAGAGAGAGAGAGAGAGAGAGAGAGAGAGAGAGAGAGAGAGAGAGAGAGAGAGAGAGAGAGAGAGAGGGATAGAAAGAGAGAGAGAGAGAGAGAGAGAGAGGAAGGGAGGGATAAAGAAGATATAAAGCGTGATAGAAAGAAACAAATAGAAAAAGGAGGTGAATGCAGCGCACCCAAGGACATTATGCCTCTGGAGTTTTAAATTCCGTTTTCTATGCTTGAAAAAAAAAAAAAAAAAAAAACAGCTAACTCGCAGACTTTTCTATCATATTCGAATCTCTGATACGCCAATATCAAGTTTAGAAGTGCACGTTAGGGAAAAAAAAGAAGAAAAAAACACGTCATCGATCTCACAAATGACTTGATGATACCCTAGAGAATTGATGTCTATCTAAAGGGCCCTTTCCTTCCTCCCTCCCTTCCTCCCTTTCTCCCTCCTTCTCCTCTTCCCGTCCTTCCTTCCTCCCTTCCTCCCTCCTCTCCTTCCCTTCCTTCCTTCATTTCTCCCTCCTTCTCCTCTTCCCTCCCTCCTTCTCTCTCTCTCTCCCTCCCGTCCTTCTCTTTCTCTCTCCCTCACTTCCTTCCTCTCTTCCTCCCTCCTTCTCTCCTTCCCTATCTTCCTTCTTTCCTCCCTTCCTTCTTCCCTTCCTCCTTCTTTCCTTTCTCCCTTCCTCCCTTCCATCCTTCCTTCCTCCCTCCCTTCATCCCTCCATTCTCCCATCCCCCCCCCCCGCCCATTATCCTTCCCCTACAAATAGACTGAGAAGGAGTCAGGGTGAAGAATAGTAGCAATTGTTGTAGCAATAATTGTAGTCACAGTAGTAGTAGTTGTAATTGTAGTAGTAGCAATAGTAGTAAAGTAGTCAGCCAGTAAGAGCAAGAAGTAGCAAGTAGCAAGTAGAAGTAGCAATAGTTTTAGTAATAGTAGTAGTAATAGTAGTAGTAATAGTAGTAGTAATAGTAATAGTAATAGTAGTAGTAAAAATTATAGCAGTCAGGGTGTAAGGGTAAGGAGAGTAGCAATAGTTATAGCAACTTAAGCAAGAACCCATAGACTTACAGTCAGCTGGCGAGATGCGTATTTTTTTTTTTTTTTTTTTTTTTTTTTTTTTTTTTTTTTTTTTTTTTTTTGGGGGGGGGGGAGGCGAAGAAAGGTGAAGAAAATAACAGGGGAAAAAGGAGAGGATAAAGGTTGGGAAACGAAGAATAGGGGGAAAATGAGAGAAAGGATATGGGGGAAATGGGAGATAGGAAAGTATTGAATAAGATGGAAGAGAAGTGAAGAATTAGGAAGAGGATGGAAAAACAGAGAGAAAGAGAAAAGATAAGATAAGAGAAAATGATAGGTAAAGATAGGAAGGGAGAGAGGAAAGGAATGAGACTATAGAATAGGGGAATGAGGAAAGTGAAAATAAGAGAAAACAGGAAATGAAAAGAAAGAAAGCAAAAAATAGGGTGAACATAAGAGAAAAAAAATGAATAAAAAGGAAGGAAAGAGAAGTACAGAACATAGGAGAAAAAAGGAAGAAATACAAAGACCCCCCCAAAAAAAATCAAGAACACAGAAAAAAAAGAAAAAAACAGGAAAAAACAAACGATAAGAGAAAGGTAGGAAAATAATGCAAGAGGAAAGAGACGCAATGACTAAAGGGAAACTAAAAAAAAAAAAGAAGATGAAATTAAGAAAAGGGAAAAGAAAGGAAGAAACGAACA
>BOPN01002906.1:60594-63094 GCA_017312705.2 Penaeus japonicus | reverse complement strand
GCCAAAATGGTAAGCTTTTTATGCGGCCGAATTTATAAAGGTATTTGTATGTTGAAATTCGGAAGTACCTCTGAAAAGGAGAGTTGGAGTTACATGACCGAACCGAAAATATTCTTAGCCTGACTTTGCCTATGTTAATGTAGTCCAGGCTAACTTAGCTTAGCTTAATGGTTTTGTTTTCTAACTTAGCCTAGTCTAACCAACCTTTATTTTAATTTAGCTTAGCCTAATCATTTTTTTTTCTGATTTTGCCTAGCCTGATAAACCGTTCTTCTAATTTTGCCTAGCCTATTTTTTTTTCTAAATTTCTTCTTTCTTCTAACTAATAATGATATGAAGAATGATAATGATAATGATCATAATGATGATAAAAACGAAAATAAGATAAAAATGGTAAAAACCTGACCTAACCGAAAATATTCTTAGTCTAACTTTGCCTAAGCTAATGTAGTCCAGTCTAACTTAGCTTAGCTTCATGATTTTGTTTTCTAACTTAGCCTAACCTAACCAACCTTTATTTTAATTTAGTTTAGCTTAACCATTTTTTTTTCTGATTTTCCCTAGCCTGATAAACCTTTCTTCTAATTTTGCGTAGCCTATTTTTTTTCTAAATTTCTTCTTTCTTCTAACTAATAATGATTTGAAGAATGATAATGATAATGATCATAATGATGATAAAAACGAAAATAAGATAAAAATGGTAAAAACGTGACCTAACCGAAAATATTCTTAGTCTAACTTTGGCTAAGCTAATGTAGTCCAGTCTAACTTAGCCGAGCTTAATGATTTTGTTTTCTAACTTAGCCTAGCCTAACAAACTTTTCTTCTAATTTAGCTTAGCCTAATCAATTTTTTTTTTTTTTTTTTTTTGCCTAGCCTAATAAACCTTTCTTCTAATTTTGCCTAGCCTAACATTTTTTTTACTAAATTTCTTCTTTCTTCTAACAATAATAAGGAGAATGATAATGATAATGATCATAATGATGATAAAAACAAAAGCTTAAAAGAGCAGTAATACTTATAAAAGTGATAACTATAGTGCTAATAATAAATACAAAATAGTTATTAAAGATAATGAAGAATTATCCTTATCATTATTCGTAATATTGTAATCTTTTCATCTATATACACTTATCAATTTGGTGAAATAGTTGGATTCTTGATGTGTCCGTTTGTCAGCAATATTACATGGGAAATTACGGAGAGACAGTTATGAAAAATTATAGGTGGTTTGGCCATGACTCAAGGACCAGTTGATTAGCTTTTGGTTCTGAACCAACAATGCATATGGATCTAAGAGGGATTTATCGCCAGTGCTGTTCGTTGTTGAAAATGGTTCTGTTATGATATTACATTTGTGGTCGGTTTGTGTATCATGGAACAAGATTTTTGGGCGTCGTCGGAGGCTTGCACTCTAATGCTAATTCTCATTCCCATTCTTATTATCCTGTTATCCTACCATTATCAAAAGAATCATAATTGTTTTCGTTTCAAATGCAGAAAAGATGCAAATGAGAATAAACAACGCAAGAGGTGTAATTCATGCTTTTCGAATAAATGGAAATCTGATAATGATTCGGTTATTTTCCTGCAAATTGCTACATCATCATTATCATCGTTATCATTGTAATTTTATCACTATTAATTTATCATGAACATCATCATCATTAATATAATCATTTTCTTCAACCAATAATATAATCACAGTAATAATGGTAATGATTTTTATAATAACAAGAGCAACAAAACCAATAAACATAATCATAAAAATTATAATAACAAAAAGAAATAATAATGCTGATGAGAATGAAAACAATAACAGAAAAGACAATCATGGATATTGCCATCAATTATCTAATTGCAACAGCAGATGCAACACCAACAACGATGCAAGTATTGAATGCGTAATAACCCTTCAACTTATCTCCCCTCTCTCCCACCCCCTATTCTCCCCAGGAACACCCCCCACCCCCACTCTCTCTCTCTCTCTCTCTCTATCTCTCTCTCTCTCTCTCTCTCTCTATCTATCTATCTATCTATCTCTCTCTCTATCTATCTCTCTCTATCTATCTATCTATCTACCTATCTCTCTCTCTCTCTCTCTCTCTCTCTCTCTCTCTCTCTCGATCCAGATGGAGTAGTAATCGGATTAAAAAGGAATCCTGTCTACTTTTTTCTCCGACTTTTATTAGAGGGAGAGTGATTCTGTTACTTTCTTGTGATTTTGTTCTGTTTCCCTGCCTCTCTGTTTCTGTCTTTGTCTCTCTATTTCTCTGTCTTTCTATCTCTGTCTCTCTATTTCGCTGTACCTCTGTCTCTGTCTGTCTGTCTGGCTCTCTCTCTCAAGGTCTCTATCTATCTATCTATCTATCTGTATATATATATGTATATATATATATGAGTCTAGCCGCCGTGGTGAACGGACGTGTTTTTGCCTCCTCTCCACCGCCGCCAAACAACTCAGCAAACCATGACACCTCGTGGTCCCGCACAGTCAGAG
>BOPN01002906.1:34228-50563 GCA_017312705.2 Penaeus japonicus | reverse complement strand
GGGGGGGGGGGGGGGGGGGGGGGGGGGGGGGGGGGGGGGGGGGGGGGGGGGGGGGGGGGGGGGGGGGGGGGGGGGAGGGAGGGAGAGAGGAAGAGGTGGCTGGGGAAGGAGAGAGGGAGGGATGTAGGGAGAAATAGATGGGGAGGGATGGAAGGTGGGATAGGTGGATGGGGGAGGAAGGTAGAGGTGGGTGGGGAGGGATGGGGGAGAGAGGGAGGGGGAGAGAGAGGGAGAGGTGGATGGGGAGGGAGGAAGGAAGAGATGTATGGGGAGGGTGGAAGAGAGGGAGGGAGGAAGAGAGAGAGGTAGAGGTGGATGGGAAGGGAGGAAGAGAGGAAGGTAGAGGTGGATGGGGAGGGAGGGAGAGAGGGAGAGGTGGATGGGGAGGGAGGGAGAGAGGGAGGTAGAGGTAGATGGGGAGGGAGGGAGAGAGGAAGAGGTGGCTGGAGAGGGGGGGATGGAGAAATGTATAGGGAAGGAGAGAGAGGAAGAGAGAGATGGAGAGCTGGATGTTTTTATAGATATTTTTTTCACCCCTATTTAATTCTGCATCAAATACTGGCGGAGGTGCGGAAGGTTATAAGAAGTCGTGGAGGAAGTAGGGGGAAGGGAAAGTGGAGTAGGGGGGTAGGGGTAGGGGGTGGGGGGATAATGCAGTCATGCCAGACTAACATACTCTGCTCCTACGCACTTAAGTGACTTGCCATCAACTGCATGACTAAATTGCAATTTAGATACGAGGTTTTAAGGCACTTATTATCTACATTTTTTTTGGTTTGTTTGTTTGTTTGTTTCCTAATTATTCGTATTTTTGTTTATTTATTAGTCTATTTGTCTATCTATCTAACCATTCATCCGTCTAGTTGAAGAAAATCTTTCTTTATTTATTTAATATGATTTTTTTTTCTTTTCTTCTTTCTTTCTTTCATTATTTCCTTTGCTGACTTCCTTTGTCTATTTTTTTTTCGTTTGTTTCATTTGTTTATTGTTATTTTTTCTATATCTATCTCCTTTCTCTTTCTCATTATTTGGGAAATAGGATAATGATGATGACAAGGAAAATAGCAATAATAATGATAGTAATGATAATGATAATAACAATGATCATAACAATAATAGCAATAACAATAACAATGATACTAATAATGATAATAATAATAATAATGATAACAATAGCAATAATAATAATAATAATAATAATAATAATAATAATAATAATAATAATAATAGCAATAATGATAATAATAATAATGATAATAATAAGAATATAAATGATAACAATAACCACAAGAAAAAACAACTATTACTCCAACAACTACCAAACTAACAATAAACAAACAAACAAGGAACAAACAACACCAGAGACACGCCGTCGTCAACAACACCATAACAAAACTGGCATCGCGTTTCTTCTCGCTCTATGTGAGTTTGAAAAAAAAAAAAAAAAAAAAAAAAAAAAAAAAAAAAAAAAAAAAAAAAAAAAAAAAAAAAAAACTTCACTGTAATAAAAACCTAGCTGAGATGATAGCCTGGGAGACGATGCTGTTTCTCTTTCGGCTACTTGAGAAGTTTGAAGTTTGAAGTTGATGGGAGGTACTTTGAAAAATAAGGGAGGATCCATAAAAAGAATGTGAATATATATATATATTTTTTTTTTTTTTTTTTTTTTGTGGGGGGTTGGTGGGGTGGGGGGGTTAGTTGCATGGGAGGTGTTGTTGGAAGTGTTTGTGTGTGTGTGTGTGTTTGTGTGTGTGTGTTTGTGTGTATGTGTGTGTGTGTATGTTACTTGTGTGTGTGTATGTGTGTGTGTGTGTATGTGTGTGTGTGTATGTATGTGTATGTGTGTGTGTGTGTATGTGTATGTGTCTGTGTACTCGTGTGTATGAGTATGTATACGTGCAATCATCCTTATATTTCTATGCGTATGTATAAATGTTTGTTTTTAAATATATCCATATGTGTATATCTAAATAAACCAAAAAAACCCTGAATTAACATATTTTTCTTGCAAAAACAAAAACTTAATAGATATATATATATATAAAAACAAATGTGATTACCAAGAATCTCCAGTCCAATTTCATAACTAACTCAGTCCTAGTATAGAAATCACACATTTTTCCCCACTTTTTTTATGAATGGTGTTGACCGACCGGTTGTAATAATACTATGCATACGGCGAGAGTAAACACCGCAACATTTGCAACAAAACAAAGTGCTATTCCAGTCAAAAATACTATTATGGCCTAGGATTATTTCAACGGGCAGTTTTCTTTTTCATTGGATTTTTTTCTTTTCTTTTCTTTTTTAGCGATTATCACAAGCCGGAACATGTTTAGAATCATATATATTTGTGAACTTTTTGTATATTTATTTATTACCCATTTATTATTTTGTTATTATTATTTATTATTATTATTATCATTATTATTATTATTGTTACTATTATCATTATCATTATTATTATTATTGTCATTATTATTTCATTATCATTAGTATTATTATTATTATCATTATTTTATTATTATTATTATTATTATTATTAAGAAACGTAAACATCATTTGCTCATGACAATTTTCATGTAATTCCTAATTACACATTAAAAACTTCAATATTTCCAACTTGAGCTAAAAACACACACACACACACACACACACACACACACACACACACACACACACACACATATATATATATATATATATATATATATATATATATATATATATATATATATATATATATATTTATATATATTTATATATATATATATATATATATATATATATATATATATACACACATGCATATATATATATATATATATATATATATATATATATATACGTATGTATAAAAGATGAATATAAGGAAACTAAACGGTAGTCTTAAAGCTTCCCGGGTCAGCACACACTGTTACAAATGTATAAAAAAAAGGCATGAATAGCAATTAGTAATTCCACAATGAGAGATTTGTAATTAACGCTTCGATATTACATCATCTGAATTACACGGAGATGCAATATTGAAACGTTAATTGCATATCTTGCATTGTGGAATTATTCATTCTCATTCAAACAATTTTTCTATATTCAGTATACACGGTTTGCACTTTGTGAATATTTTTTTTTTTTACGATCTATTCTGTGGATGATATACTGTTTTTGTTTTGTTTTTGTTGTTTTTGTTGCTGTTGTTGTTTCTGTAACTGCTTTTTCGTTGTTGTTCCTTTCCATCTTTATTTATTTATTCATGTATTTATTTATCTACTTGCCTGAAAGCTTAATCAACTATCTATCTATCTATGTACCTATTCATCTATCTATCTATCTATCTATCTACCTATTCATCTATCCATCTATCTATCTATTCACTAACAAACAAACAAATTCTAATTTCTCTCAAATTTCAAAATCAAGCTTCTAAATTCACTTCATATCTTCCATATTAATTCGGAAAATTTGGCGCTCATGTTCTGGGAGGAAAAAGTCATCATTATTAATTCAAAATCTCGAAATTGCAAATCACCAACATAGCCGTTGCAGATATCATGCAGTTGCAGTAATGTTGCATGATAATGATTTTGATAAATCATTTTCCAGGAATTAGAATGTTTTGTTGATTTAAATGTTGAAACAATACTGTAGTTAGAAGGATGATGATAGTAATGATGATGATGATAATGATGATAAGACTGATCAGCATAATGTTAAGAATGATGATAATGATTATGATAATAAGAATCATTATAAGAATGATGATTATAATAATGATAATATCAGAAACCTTAATGAAGAAAAAATATTTATATATACATACCGAAGTGGATATTTGAACGAAAGAGGAATATGTAGTATTTTACGTTAGAATTTATGACTACACCAGAGACGAAACAATTCGGGAAATGTTGAAATGATATATTTTTTTTTTCTTTTCGTTATTAGGAATGTCTATGAAATCAGAGCAGTAGGTGAAGAGGAAATAATTTTTGGACTTATGTTTTGGAAAACTTTTGTATATTCTATGTTATATTCTAGGTTATGATCTTATCTTTCTTTCACACTCTTTCTCGTTCTCTCTCTCTGTCTCTGTCTCTCTCTGTCTCTCTCTTTCTCTCATTATCTCTCTCTGTCTGTCTGTCTGTCTCTCTCCCTCTCTCTCTCTCTCTCTATGTATACACACACACACACACACACACACACACACACACACACACACACACGCACACACACACACACACACACACACACACATACACATACACACACACACACACACATACACACACACACANTTTTTTTGGTGGGGGGTTGGTGGGGTGGGGGGGTTAGTTGCATGGGAGGTGTTGTTGGAAGTGTTTGTGTGTGTGTGTGTGTTTGTGTGTGTGTGTTTGTGTGTATGTGTGTGTGTGTATGTTACTTGTGTGTGTGTATGTGTGTGTGTGTGTATGTGTGTGTGTGTATGTATGTGTATGTGTGTGTGTGTGTATGTGTATGTGTCTGTGTACTCGTGTGTATGAGTATGTATACGTGCAATCATCCTTATATTTCTATGCGTATGTATAAATGTTTGTTTTTGCAATATATCCATATGTATATCTAAACAAACCAAAAACCCTGAATTAACATATTTTCTTGCAAAACAAAAACTTAATAGATATATATATATAAAAAAACAACTTTACTACCAAGAATCTCCATTCAATTTTCATAACTAACTCAGTCCTAGTATAGAAATCACACATTTTTCCCCACTTTTTTTATGAATGGTGTTGACCGACCGGTTGTAATAATACTATGCATACGGCGAGAGTAAACACCGCAACATTTGCAACGTAAACAAAGTGCTATTCCAGTCAAAAATAATTATTACACTCAGGATTACCAACCGCAGTTTTCTTTTTCATTGATTTTTTTTCTTTTTCTTTTTCTCTTTTAGCGATTATCACAAGCCGGAACATGTTTAGAATCATATATATTTGTGAACTTTTTGTATATTTATTTATTTATCTATTTATTATTTTTTTCTATTATTATTATTTATTATTATTATTATCATTATTATTATTATTGTTACTATTATCATTATCATTATTATTATTATTGTCATTATTATTTCATTATCATTAGTATTATTATTATTATCATTATTTTATTATTATTATTATTATTATTATTAAGAAACGTAAACATCATTTGCTCATGACAATTTTCATGTAATTCCTAATTACACATTAAAAACTTCAATATTTCCAACTTGAGCTAAAAACACACACACACACACACACACACACACACACACACACACACACACACACACACACACTATATATATATATATATATATATATATATATATATATATATATATATATATATATATATATTTATATATATTTATATATATATATATATATATATATATATATATATATTTATATATATATATATATATATATATATATATATATATATATATATATATATATATACGTATGTATAAAAGAGAATATAGTGAAACTAAACGGTAGTCTTAAAGCTTCCCGGTTTAGCACACACTGTTACAAATGTATAAAAAAAAGGCATGAATAGCAATTAGTAATTCCAATGAGATTTGTAATTAACGCTTCGATATTACATCATCTGAATTATTAATGGAGATGCAATATTGAAACGTTAATTGCATATATCTTGTATTGTGAATTATTCATCTATTCTCATTCAACAATTTTTCTATATTCAGTATATAATGGTTTTGCACTTGTGAATATTTTTTTTTTTTACGATCTATTCTGTGGATGATAGCATTGTTTTTGTTTTGTTTTTGTTGTTTTTGTTGCTGTTGTTGTTTCTGTAACTGCTTTTTCGTTGTTGTTCCTTTCCATCTTTATTTATTTATTCATGTATTTATTTATCTACTTGCCTGAAAGCTTAATCAACTATCTATTCGACTATGTACTTATTCATCTATCTATCTATCTATCTATCTACCTATTCATCTATCCATCTATCTATCTATTCACTAACAAACAAACAAATTCTAATTTCTCTCAAATTTCAAAAATCGCTCTAAATTCACTTCATCTTCCATATTAATTCGAAATTCTATGCCTTTATGTTCTGGAGGAAAAGTCATCATTATTAATTCAAAATCTCAAATTGCAAATCACCAACATAGCTGTTGCAGATATCATGCAGTTGCATTGTTGCATGATAATGATTTTGATAAATCATTTTCCAGGAATTAGAATGTTTTGTTGATTTAAATGTTGAAACAATACTGTAGTTAGAAGGATGATGATAGTAATGATGATGATGATAATGATGATAAGACTGGATCAGGTGATAATGTTAAGAATGATGATAATGATTATGATAATAAGAATCATTATAAGAATGATGATTATAATAATGATAATATCAGAAACCTTAATGAAGAAAAAATATTTATATATACAGGCTCTAAGTGGATATTTGAACGAAAGAGGAATATGTAGTATTTTACGTTAGAATTTATGACTACACCAGAGACGAAACAATTCGGGAAATGTTGAAATGATATATTTTTTTCTTTCGTTATTAGGAATGTTTATGAAATCAGAAAGTAGGTGAAGAGGAAATAATTTTTGGACTTATGTTTTGGAAAACTTTTGTATATTCTATGTTATATGTTTCAGGTTATGATCTTATCTTTCTTTTCACACTCTTCTCGTTCTCTCTCTGTCTGTTCGTCTCTGTCTCTCTTTCTCTCTCTCTCTCTCTGTCTGTCTGTCTGTCTTCCTCTCTCTCTCTCTTTATGTATAATACACACACACACACAAATAATATTAATAATAATACATGCACACACACACACACACACACACACACACATACACACACACACACACACACACACACACACACACACACACACACACACACACATATGTATATATATATATATATATATATATATATATATATATATATATATATACATATATATATATATATATATATATATATATATATATATATATATATATATATATGTATATATATATAATATACATATGCATATGTATATGTATATATATATATATATATGCATATATATATATATATATATATATATATATATATATATATATATATATATATATATATATATATATATATATATGTGTGTGTGTGTGTGTGTATGTATGTATGTATATATATGTATATGCATGCATACATACATACATAGACACACACACACACACACATACACACATAAACACACACACACATAAATACACACACACACACACTATAAACAACAATGCAGAGCAACACCGCGAAGAAGCGAGACGGCCCGGCCCCGAGGTACAGCAATCCCTTCAGGACACTGGCGAAGAGGCCCTTGATCTTAGGTCCTCAAACACGAAGGAAGTTGGTGACATCCTTAAGACAAACAGAAGTAGTCTCCGTAGTAGTCCCAAGAGGTTGCTTGTTTGCTTTTGAGAAGGACTGTGATTTCTTGGGAGGATGATGAGATGGAATAAGGTCGTAGTATCAAAGATTGTTTGGGTTTATGGGACGTGGGAGTGTCTCGAGATTAATTATGGTGGTGATGAGGAGAGATGGATGTGATTGATGGATGATTGATGGGGTTAGCTATTTGGATACCGTGCAGTGTTTCAAAGCGTAATGATAGCTATTAACCTTGTTCAAAAGTTCAAAATAAACCTCTATGATATATATATATTTTTTAAATCCGTAACTACAACATTCCTTTAAAAAAATCGTATATATATTTGATTCTCCGAAGAACAAAAAAAAAAAAAAAAATTGAGTCTATGCCGTCAAAACAACTCGGCTAGCTTTAATATATATATTTTTTGTTTTTACATTACCTCGGGGCGTTAACTGTACCCTTTTGTTATATCATCGATTTAGTACTGTGCTTTGTTCTGCCACGGTGACCTAATATGACCTCAAAATGCCGTAACGCCAGATCATTTCACTGAAAGCTTTGTTGTTACTGGTCTGGAATGTAATTACTATTGCGACTTTCACTTTAAAAGAATATATGGTACTTTTTTTTAATGATTATGGCATATTAGTTGATGTTAAATTATGGTAAATTGTATGTCTCTCTAATGGTATATCTCATTTAAATTGGCTCGTCCCGCATGTATCCTCCCCTCATACTCTCTCTCTCTCTCTCTCTCTCTCTCTCTCTCTCTCTCTCTCTCTCTCTCTCTCTCTCTCTCTCTCTCTCTCTCTCTCTCTCTCTCTCTCTCTCTCTCTCTCTCTCTCTCTCTCTCTCTCTCTCTCTCTCTCTCTCTCTCTCTCTCTCTCTCTCTCTCTTTCATTCTCTCTTTCTCTCTCTCTCTCTCTCTCTCTCTCTCTCTCTCTCTCTCTCTCTCTCTCTCCCTCTCTCTCTCTCTCTCTTTCATTCTCTCTTTCTCTCTCTTTCACTCTCTCTCTCTTTCTCTCTCTCTCTCTCTCTCTTTCATTCTCTCTTTCTCTCTATCTCTCTCTCTCTCTATCTATCTATCTATCTATCTATCTAAATCTGCCCCTATCTATCTATCTATCTATCTACTTATGTCTCCAGTAACCCAACCACCGCAACAACCACCATCCAGTCACCACCACGCAGTTGCACCACCACCACCACCACCATCGCAGGAGCCTCTATCACCACAAGCCACCACATCCCCACCCTGTGTCCATAGCCACCATCCTTTGCAACGCTGGCTAATGACAAACCGGGACATAAGCGTCGCCAGCATCCGAGCCCTAATGCCCACTCTCATGCCCCTATGGAGCGGCATCAACACCTCCTTTACAACCATGGTTACCGCAAAGAGATTAGACGCTTCGCTGGGCACTAAAGGCATCGCCTCCCCCCCTCCCCATCCCCCCCCAATCCTTCCTCCCCCCCCTCTTCTCTGATCTCCGCGCCAGATTGAGTCGTTTTCCATGAGTCGCTGGCAATGGCGATGCTGCTCCTGCTGTCACTGATACTGCTGCTGTTGATGCTTCTGCTGTCCTGGTCTCTAGCGCTCTAGCGGTGCCTGCTGGTCACAGTACTCGGCAGGGGTGGGGGAGAGGGGGGGGGGGAGAAGGGGAGGATTTGTTTGAGCAGGTATGGAGGATAGGGAGGGAGGGAGGGAGAGAGGGAGGGAGGGAGAGAGGGAGGAAGGGAGGAGGAGGAGGAAGAAGAAAAGAAAGGAGGGAGAGAAGAGGAGGAGGAGGAAGAAAACGAAGGATGGAAGGAGGGAGAGAGAGAGAGAGAGAGAGAGAGAGCGAGGGAGAGAAGGAGGGAGGGAGGGAGGGAGAAAGGGAGAGAGGAAGAGGAGCAGGAAGAAAAGGAGGGATGGAGGGAGCAGGGAGGGAGAGGCAGAGGGAGGGGGAGAGGGTTTTGTTGAGCCCTTGAGTTTCCCTCGAGTGGAAGGATTGATCTTTTAAGGTCCGAGAGGTCGAGTGCATCGGAGGGCCTGAGACAAACCGCTGTGGCGCCGTGGGGGGTGCAGGTGGGGTGGGAGCCCCTGGGAGCCCCTGGGAGCCCCTGGAGGTAGAGTCAGGCCACAATAACGACGCGCCCTTTTTATCCCGCCCTTGGATACTCCCCTCCTCCTCCCCTTCCCCCTCCTTGCCTTACTCTGCCTCTGTCCAGTCCTGTCCTAACCTTACCCCCCCTTTCCCCATCCTCTCCCCTCCCTCATTTTACGTCCTGTCCCTTCCCCTATCTTCTCCCCTCTCCTATCCACTCCCCCTTTTACGTCCAGTCCCTTCCCCCATCCTCTCCCCTCCCCTCTCCCCTTTTACGTCCAGTCCCTTCCCCCATCCTCTCCCCTCCCCTCTCCCCTCTCCCTTCCTCTCCCCTCCCCCCTTTTACGTCCAGTCCCCTCTCCCATCCTTTCCCCTCTTCCATCCTCTCCCCTCTCCCTTTTTACGTCCAGTCCCTTCCCCCATCCTCTCCCCTCTCCCCTCCCCTTTCCCTCTCCCATCCTCTCCCCTCTCCCATCCTATCTCCTCTCCCCTCCCCTTTCCCTCTCCCCCAGCAATTCCGTCCCTCCTACCCCCCCTCCTCCCCTTCCCTCCCATCCTCTCCTTTCCCCTCCCATCCTATCTCCTCTCCCTCTCCCCTCCCCTTTCCCTCCCCTCCCCTTTCCCTCCCCTCTCCCTTCCTCTCCCCTCTCCCATCCTCTCCCCTCTCCTATCCCCTCCCCTCCCCTCCCCCTTCCCTCTGAGGCCCTTTGATTCGGAGAGCATCTCGTATCGGTAACCCACTTAACACGCCATGCAATTCGGCAAATGGGATTGATTAAAGCAGCGAACTGGGGCGATCCCTTTCCCCTCACCCGTTTCCCCTCGTGATGGATTGGGAAACAAAACGTCAGACTCGTCCCATTTCCCCTTTAACTCCTACGTCCCGCTATGCCCTCTTGTCTAACCCCCTTACTTACCCCTCTCCCCACCCCTCCCTCTCCCGTCGACCAACCCCTAGATCTCCCCACCACCCCTCCCCTACCCCTCCGGCCTACCCCACCCCTACCCCTCCACCCCACCCCTCCCTAACCCCTCCCCTACCCCTCCAGCCTACCCCACCCCTTCCCTACCCCTCCAGCCTACTCCACCCCTCCCCCACCCCTCCTTCTCCCGTCGACCAACCCCTAGATCCCCCCACCCCTCCCCTCCAGCCTACCCCACCCCTCCCCTACCCCTCCACCCCAACCAAGCGACACGGGAATTTGAAAAGAGATCCGACACAGATCTCAACCCCCTTAATTCACGCTATATTGTCCAGCCGTCCTCTTGAGAACCCCTCTGGAGCCACCCGTCCTACCAGGCTCCTACCCCCCTACACCACCTCCCCCCCCCTCTCCCACACTGTAATCTCCATAGACTACCCCTCCTACCCCCCTCTACCCCTACCCCTTACCCTACGCCACCCGCCGCGCTTAAATCCTCTGCTAAACGAAGTGTAGACAAGCCGCCATTGGCTTTTTTTTTTTTTTTTTTTTTTTTTGTTGATGGTTGAATTCGGTTAACTGGTTATTGGTGTTGGTAAATATAGGTTTCTCTATTGTAAAAGTATTATGGGCGTTTGTATCCCCTTTCCATGGGCGTTAGTCGGGGTTTTAAACTCTTTTTTTTCTTGTGCTGTGGGAAGGATATCCGTACGCTTAGGTTAGTTCGGAATAATGATTAACGAAATGATCTTTTACATTCGTTTATGAAAAAAAAAATCACAAATGGTTAATGAATCGATCTTTTACATTCGTTTATGAAAAAAAAATCGCAAATGGTTAATGAATCGATCTTTTACATTCGTTTATATATAAAAAAATCGCAAATGATTAACGAATTTATCTTTTACATTCGTTCATAAAAAAAATTGTAAATGGTTAACGAATTTATCTTTTACATTCGTTTATAAGAAAACAAAATCACACTCATACTCATACTTGAATAACGTAAGTAAAATACCATAACAAAAAATTAATTTATATATAACACTGGGATATACAGGAAGTTTAATCAAATTAATCAGAACACTTTGAATCATAGATAGAATTAATTATGCGTGCGCTTAAAAGTTCAGTTGCGAAATAATATTTTTTTGTTGTTTCGTGTAAATTAAATCCAAAGTTTCTTATGTGTATACACGTGTGCGCGTTATATGTGTGTATGTGTATGTTTGAACATGTAAGTGAATTTGTTTCTGTGTATGAAATGAAATAAATTTACATTGAATAAACTTGCGTGTGTCAGCTCATGTATTTAGATTTCATGAATAGATATTCATAAAAGCCATAAAGATAAGATTCTGCGTTCCTCTGTGTGTGTGTGTGTGTGTGTGTGCGTGTGAGTGTTTGTGCGTATGCGTGTGCGTGTGTGTGTATGCGTGTGTGTGTGTGTGTGTGTGTGTGTGTGTGTGTGTGTGTATGCGTGTATGTCTGCGTGTCTGTGTGTGTTTGTGCGTATGTGTGTGAGTGTCTGTGTGTGTGCGTGCATATACGTATGCATGTGTATATGTGTTTAACCTCGCTCCATTTCAACACGTCTATATATATAAACCAAATTCATGCATGCAACAAAAGCTTCCGAATGACAGACGGCGCTCTTTGAACAGTGTCAAAAGCTGTCATAATCGGCCTGCCTCTCTATTACCGGGTCCTGATGGCATCATTCATCATCACACATTCACTTTGCATGTTTGCAGTTTAACGACTACTATTATTATTATTACAGTCATGCACGGCTATTTCAAATAATGAGTTTTTATGGTTTGAGGAGAGATGGATTTTCTCGTGTTGGCCGTTTTAGTTCACCGTTTAATGAAAGAGGCAGGTATGAAGAAATGGCAGTGTTTGTTTGTGATGATTGTGGTGGTGGTGGTGATTGCAATATCATTTATATGTATGTATGTATATGTGTGTATATATGTATATATATATATATATATATATATATATATATATATATATATATATATATATATATATATATATATATATATATATATATATATATATATACATATATATGTATATATATACATATATATATACATATATATGTGTCTGTGTACGCACACATCCACACACACACACACACACACACACACACATATATATATATATATATATATATATATATATATATATATATATATATATATATATATATACACACATATTCATTCATTCATATTTCGAATTGCCAACTTCTATCTTCAGATTTTTTCATTCAAATGCGATGTGGTATTTTTCGTTTATGATCGTCAGAATACATGAAAATGAACTACAAATATTTGTCACATGACAAATATGCAATTTGATTTAATCTTTTTGTTTTTATATCACCACGCTATGTATTACCGACATAACTCACCTTAATCGTTTGTCCAGGTAAGATTTACGAGTTTTTTAACGCCTGACTTACCAATCGTAAATAGTCTTAACATCTTTTGAAAACAGATGTATGTCACATTATACTTTATAACAAAAAGAACGAGGTAATATTTATATTCATATCCTGAGATTTTGTTTTCTTTCCACAGTCGTATAAAAAGATTTCGTAAAAGAGGATACCTAGGAATGAAAATAATCTCTGAATGGGATTTGTAAAGATGTTAGGGTTGCCCTGCCAGCACACGACACGACCTGAAAATGATGCGTAGAGCCAACAACCGACTGGCATTATGATAAAAAAACGAGAAAATAATATTATAGCATCATTATGAGATCAGTCGCTTAATTTTATATCGTTGTCCTTGATATATTGCCTGGAGAATCTGGCATAATTGAATACTTGCGTGCGGTTACCACGAGGAGACTGTGTTCGAACCCAAAGACTGATTGCGACTTCGTCTTCTGTATTCAGGATCGAAATTCTGATAATCATAAAATCATAAAGCTATTACCGAATTTTCTCAACTGCAGTAAGATTATGACGTTGTTTCCAGATATGCAATAACGAACAAAAGGAAAATACAGTTACAGAAGACACAGCAGTGTTGCCACCGCGGGAGCATCTGTCTAATTTCGTAACTTATAATCCATTTTCTTCCAAATTGGTGTATATTTTTTTTCCAGATAACATCACGGAAACACGCACTAACTTCTAAGAAATTTTATTACACGAAATCCTATTAATTACAGCGGATCTGTGAATTATGACTGCGAGACCTTTTAACCGAAAGGCTTGAATTTTGTCTTAACTTTATGACTCCCGAAACTTTGGCAGTATTTTGAAAATATAATTGTTATATTGTAAACTCTAGAGGCAGAAACTTTTAGACACCTACATTTATCTAAGTTCAGTTACCAGCTGCTTTCTCCATGATTTAACACACACACACACACACACACACACACACACACACACACACACACACACACACACATATATATATATATATATATATATATATATATATATATATATATATATATATATATATATATATGTGTGTGTGTGTGTGTGTGTGTGTGTGTGTGTGTGTGTGTGTATGTGTATATATATATATATATATATATATATATATATATATATATATATGTATATATATACATACATATACATACATATATTACACAAAAGACACGCAATCCTATACACTTGCCAAACCATCATATCAAACATTCCTAATTGCATTCATCCTCTTTTTATGGTGAGAACCATAGAGTTACATTGCAACAATTAACACAATTGTGCAATTAAGATATAACCCTAACTAGTGAGTGAATCAAAGGCTAATTCGCTCTCTTCATTAACTAAAACTGTTTCTTTCTCCTAAGGGAAATGACTCAAGCGGCCATTACCAGCTGGTTTGAAAATGGCGACCGCGGGAACAAAACATTTTTCAAGTACTGCCGTTTCTATGCGAGTTTTTTTTTTAAACGCTATATAGAGGGAATGAATGGTTGATATATTTTTTTATGAGTTTGTTATGTTTTTTTAATTTTTGTTTGTGGTTGTTGTTGTTGTTTTTGTTGTGGTGATTGTTATAGAAATAGCAATTGTATATATTATCACTAGTATTATCACTGTTATTACTCTTGTTATTAGAATAATAACTTTTTTAATTATTATCATTATTACTATTACTATTGATACCATTATCATTATCATCATGAACATTATTATCATCATCATCATTACTATTATCATTATTGTTCTCATTATCATTTTCATCATATTTGTCATTATCGTCAGTATCATTATCATTATTACCATAACCATATCCTTCATTAATATTAACGGTAGCTGTAGTAGTATCATTATCACACACACACACACACACATATATACATATATATATATATATATATATATATATATATATATATATATATATATATATATATACATATATATACATACATATATATATATATATATATATATATATATATATATATACATATATATATATATATATATATATATATATATATATATATATATATATATATATATATATAGAGAGAGAGAGAGAGAGAGAGAGAGAGAGAGAGAGAGAGAGAGAGAGAGAAGGATAGATACATACATACATATATACAACTACCGTTCTTCATATCATAATTGTTTTCATTCTCATTAATGTTGTTGTGATCCTTATCAGGATTACTAAATTATTATGATGATGATTATGAGAACAGAAATGATAATGACAATATTAGTGAAATAATCATAATGATGTTAATGGTAATGATAATCATAATGATTATGATGAAACAAATACAATGATAATAATGATGATCGTATTAATTAAAAGTGGTAGTAGTAATAGTAATGTTAAAAAGGATCATAAAAATAACAGTTATAATTATAATGATGATAATAATGATAATAACGGTGATGATGATAATGATAATAATGATAATGATAACAATTATGATTATCAGGATGATAATGATGATGATAGTAATAATAATGGTGATGATTATAATAATAACAACAATGGTGATGATAATGATAATAATGATGATGATTATAATGATAATAATGATGATGATTATAATGATAATATCAATGGTGATAATAATGATAATGATAATAACAATGATCAATAATTCTACTCTATCCAGCCGGAAAATTTCATTACGATCAATCAATAACTGTTTGCATAGTTCCTCTAATTAATTGATACTCTTGATATATCCTAATTTACCCCCATAATCTTATCATCAACTTTAAACTCCATAAATATGTAATTTTTCACTTCCAGAAATCTACTGTTAATTTACTTTTAAAGGAAGAAGGTACGTGGGAGAATTTAGGTTGAGTGAATTACTATCAAATTAAAGTTTTCAATATTAACCGTCTTTAAGATTTTTCTACGCTAATATTAAGTCCCTCGAAATAGGATAAAGCGCTTTAATAATAAAAGATTTAAATTTTTATATTGGCTATGTTCATAGTATTTTTTTTTTTTTTTATAAGATTGAGATTTTAGGGAGTCCAGACTTAAAATATTTTATATATCTAACTTGTGAATGCTCTTAATTTATTCAAAATCAAGATGTATCTTTGGAAACGCGACAGAATTGCACACAACCTATCAAATTTTTCTTCCTTTATATATAACTTTTTTTCTTCATATATATAAAAATATCACGTTCTCCCTCTGACGAAAACTGACATATTTTTTTTAGCATTCATATTTCCAATAAAATCAGTTACTCCACTTCGCAAATTGGGTTTCCTCAAAAGCTCGCTTTAAAAAAAATGCCTAACGTACGTCCATACTCACAATAATATAATAACAATAATGATAACAAGGAAGATAAAAGTAGAATAGAAGAGAATAAAAGAAACATAAGTCAGAGCCGTTCTCATGGCTGT